>QFEC01005069.1:2615-17112 GCA_003316585.1 Gomphus bonarii
CAAACAGTTGGATTACTAACTTAAGTACTGGTAGCGTATGTCTAACTTAGTCAATAATTTGAATGGAGAATACATATATGAGGACTAATTACTTATATAGAGAATGGAGTGCCATAAGATATGCAACAATGTTGCACAAGGCATGGAAACGAGAATATAAAGTATGGATGTAAGAATAGTAATATATGAAAAGCGGGCATACATGCCTGTACATGTACCAAAGGTTACCGAAGTGAAGCAAGTGAGTAATGAAGAATATGTTTGAAGTGTGAGGTACCGAACTGAGCCAAGCCAAACCAAATAGTACTTGTAAGACTTGGAAGTCTGTAGCTTGTAATACGGTATGCCAGACTTTGGTCAGTATAACCAAGAGAACTGAGGCTTGGTAGATCGTACTTCGACAGTTTGTTTGGAATGCAGCTTTCCACTCATCACCCTCTTTTATTTGAACATTGCTGTAACCCCACCAAATATCCAGCTTTGTAAAGTACTTTGCTCCCTTGAGTTGGTTAATCAGCTTGGGTATGAGAGGGAGTGGATACTGATTTTTTATGGTCATGGCATTCAATTGTCAGTAGTCCTGTATGAGCTGAAGCAAGTCATCATTTTTCTTGATGAAGAATACTGGGGAGGCCATCGGGGATTTTGATGGCCAAATATGTCCCATATCTAGGTTCTCTTAAATGAAATTGTTGAGCTGGGCCTGCTCCACCAGTGACATGGGGTACACCTTGCAATTGATGGGATTGGAGCCTGGCTCTAGCTTGATGGTATGGTCCCAAATCCTTTGCTCAGGGAGTTCATTGAAGGACTCCTTCATGAACACACTTTTGAACTCTTGGAGGTAGTCTGTGATCTTGGTCTCAGCTTGGGTGTTCTTGTAGTGTGCTTCCACCAGCCTCTGTGAGGTCATCTGCATGGCTCAGATGTATTTGGGCTTGGGCAGCAGCATCATGTACATCAACCTGTCTCCCTCCTCTAACTCATCCAGGGCCCCTCTGGCCCAGCACCATCCACTTCCTCATCTTCTTCCCACTCATTTTCTTCCTCCAGCAGTTTTAGGAATGAGCCAGCTTGGCACATCTGGATCTGCTGCTTGGTCTTTCAGGTCTCCTTCCATTCTTATTGAACCTCAGCTCAGCAAGTGTGGCACTGGTCTAGGCATTGGTTAATCTTGATCTTTTGAGTCTGTCAGTCAATCTTGGGATTGTGCTTCTCTAACCAGGTGAACCTGAGGATAATGTTCTGCCTGCCTAAGTCGGTGACTGCAAAGGTGGTGTGCTTGGTGTGGCCTTCCACTCAGAGAATCACATCAACCACCTCTTGAATAGATCCTGCTTTATTGGGAGATACATCCACATTGTAGATGGGAATTGGCTGTTGAAGTTTCTGAAAGATTATATTGCAACTGTATGTTTCTCAGTATTTGCTCATTGCAAAGTATTGTTACATTATTTACCTGTACATTTCTACAATTGTATAAGTAAGTAACAAGTTTAAAAGACAACTATAACAATATCTCTTACCTCAGTATTTGCTCGTTGCAAAGTACTGAGGGAAATGAGAAAACTAACTACCTCTTTTATAATCTTTAGAGAACAAAAGAGAACAAAAACAATAAGAGAAAAAATTACTGTGTAATTTATTTATGGAATACAATCGGTATGTGGACTTTCCTTTATGTCACAATGGAGTGATGTGGGGTGACACAGTTTGCCTTTGTTCTGCCCGGCCATTGCAATTCCTACACTCCCCCTCAAACTATAGTCAGTCCAAGCTCAACAGCGAAATGCTTGACCTTTGCTGAAGGGAGGGCTTTGGTAAGGGTATCCACGACCATATCCTTGGTAGGACAGTAAACCAGGCGAACAGCACCCTTTTGGATGATCCAGCAGATGAAATGGTAACGTACATCAATATGCTTGGTTCATGTGTGGTACTGATGTTCTTTTGCAAGTGCGATGGCCGATTGATTGTCGCTGAACAATGTTGTAGGTGATAACTTCACATCGAAGATCTGTTGGATAAGGGATTGGAGCCAAAGGGCCTCCTTGGCAGCATGAGCGGCAGCAGCTATGTATTCACTCTCTGTTGTAGAAAGTGAAACTATATTCTGACATTTTGCACTCCAGGACACACCACTGCCATTAATCATAAAGGCGTATCCAGATATCATGTGTCAGTCTTCAGCCACACTACCATCCGCGTCAGCATACCCTGTCAGTTCCATCTTGGCTCGTCTGTAAGTCAGCCAGAGCTTCTTTGTGCCATTTAAGTAACGAAAGACTCTTTTTACAGCTTCCCAATGCGCTGGTCCAAACTTTGTCGAGTACCGGGAAATGTTTGGATGGCATATGCGATATCCGGTCATGTCCCTAGGGCGGCGTACATCAACGATCCGATGGCCTCTCAATATGGCATGTCGCGCATTTGGGCCCATTCAGCGGTCATTTTCGGGGTCTGGGACATGGAAAGCAGCAATCCGGGTTGCATAGGAGTCAACATGGGTTTCAATTCATTCAAATTGAATCAATGAAGGATCAAGACGATGTACAATTCCTGAGAAAGGTGAATGGTATGTTGATCATGGTTTCTTTTCACTTCAATCCCTAATAACCAGTGCAGCTCGCCCAGGTTAGTGATCGCTACATGTTTGGAAATCTGCACCTTAAAATCTTTGACAAGCTTGACTGATGTTGCTGCAATAGTGCAGTCATCCATGTGGACCAATACAATCGCAAGACTATGACTGTTGTGTCAGAAAAATACTGCTTGGTTGACATCGCACCTAGCAAACTGCAGGTGGTGAGTCATGATTTCAACCAGCTTCTGGTACCAATGCTTTTCTGACTGTTTTAACCCATATAGTGTTTTTATCAGATGGCATACTTTTCCGGAGGAATTTGGAGCATGGTAGCCGGGTGGTTGAGCCATGTAGATCATTTCGCCACTGGTGAGTTCTCCGTTTATGTATGCACCCTTGATATCAATTTGATGTAGTTCCATATCATTTGCAGCAGCCAGAGCAAGCACAGTTCTGATTGGAGCTAATTTTGCTACAGGGGTGAAAGCGTCAAAATAGTCAATACCGGGCACCTGGGAGAAACCCTGTGCAACAAGGCAGGCCTTATAGTGGACAACGTTGCCTGTAGCATCCTTTTTGGCATGAAAAACCCACTTTGAGCTGACAATGTTTGCATTTTTGGGTGGATCGGTGAGTTCCCAAGTCCCAGCCTCCTTTAGTACGGCTAATTCTTCATGTATAGCACTCTCCCATAGCTCCCAGTCTGGACGGTGTCTTGCTTCTGCCAAGGATTGGGGCTCTATAGCCTTGACCTCGCTTGTTTCAGCCACTAGTAAGTACTCATTTGCATCTTCAGTCAACATCATCCAATCAGCTAATCCCTCTCCCTCCAGAACTTGAGTAGCTTTCTCTGTGACGGTGGGTAGTTGGATTCCTGTTGCAATAGCAGGGTTGGATAGTCAGTGAGTTGAGGTGCCATGACCTTCTAGAATGTCCTGGATACGCTGACTGGGTTTGCATATTCGTTTTGCAGGTATTTTGCTCTTGGAATCGGTTGGATTTATTTCGGGGATTGGAGGTGCAGCGGTGACAGTCGGTTTGGGCATTGGTGGGTCAGTTTTCATTTCGACTACCTGCCATTCCTCCCCCTCGATACGAGAAGCTGACAGATCAAAATAGATATTGCGTTCCATGGTGACTGATTGCTTGTCAGGCCAGTAAATTCAACAACCCTTGCTGCGTTCATTGATACCTAACCAACACCCTTCAGTTATGCGTCCACCTAGCTTGTCTCCGGTCTCAGTACAGACCCAAACTTTCTCTCCCCATTCATGCATGTCCTGTAAATTGGGTTTCTTTTCAAGCGCGGCTTCAAAGGTGTTTTATCCTCAACAGCCCTGGTAAGTGTTCTGTTCATCAACCAGACTACATGACAAGCAGCTTCCCCCCACAGGAATCTTGGAAGACTGCTCGCATGCAAGAGCGCTTGTATATGCTCTACAATCGTTCAGTTGTGTCACTTGGCTACACCGTTGTGCTGAGGAGTGTCATGTACAGTAAGTTTTTGTGCTGTTCCTTTTGACTTGAGATAAAGCTCAAAGTTCTTTCCTAGGTATTCTCCTCCTCAGTCTGAATGTAAGGTCTTGATGCTTATATTGAGCTGTGTCTTACACCATGAGGAATACTCTTTGTAGGCAGCAAGGGCTTCATCTTTGGTGCGCAGAAGGTATAGGTGAGTTAACCATGTCATATCATCTGTGAAAGTGATATAATAATGCTTTCCAGCTTCCATCGCAACTGGGGCTGGTCCCCACAGGTCACTATGTATTTCGTCGCCAAAATTAGAGGCACGTTTGCCTTCTCAGATCTTGGGGACAGACTTGCAAGTTGCTTTTGCATATACGCAGGATTTGCAAAAGAAGGGGTCCACCAAAGGTAACCCATCTAACTTGATCCCCATTACAAAACCTCTAGTGATAAGTCTTTTGGCTGCTTCAGGTGAAATGTGACCTAGGCGATGGTGGAGTTGTTCCAAAGTGAGTGTCTCTGCTGCAGAATTTGCTATATCGCACTCATGGGTGACTCGGTATAAGCCTCGTGGATTGAGCCAACTTGCTCTCCACTTTGCCTGCATATAACACACTTGCCATCTGTAAATGTTATGGCAAAACTGGCATCATCGAGTTGTCCAACCAACACAAGCGTGTAACCCACATCAGGTGAGTATAAAACTTCTGAGAGCTTCAGTTTGGAGACATCGACACCATTTGGTATGTCAATAACCATTTCTCTGGTTCCTACTGCATTAAAACTCTGTCTGTTTGTAGCCTGGAATGACTTAGGAGGAATTTCGACAAAGTTTTTAACTTCATTGCGATAGGGTGTAATATGCCTTGTACACCCTGAGTCATAAACTTTGACACAAGGTGAGTTTGCAGTCGATTTGTCAATTTTGACACAAACAGCATGCGCATCTTCCAGATCGATGCCAGTGAGGTTCAAGTCATCACTGACAAGCAAAAATGTGTCACTTTCATCAGTTACAGGTGACTTTTCCGTCTCATTTTCACTGTCAGGGTCATTGGCAATCTCAGAGAACCAGTCTTCCTTGCTGTTCTCTATAACCTTGATATCAGAGTCTGAGTCTGAGACTGACACCAGTTCTGGGAGCTCTGAGTTGGATTCAAAGATCTCATCGGCCAAAAAGGCACTTTCAATTTCAAGATCAGATTTGACAGCAGCATTGGCAGTGCCACTCTTTGTCTGTGAGTCGTTTTTCTTATCTCCTGTAATGCGCGCAGGTTTAGGACACTTATTCCTATAGTGCCCTTTGTCGCCACAGTTCCAGCAAGCTCCTTTCGGTTGGTGCTCTGACCTCTTTCCTCTTGTATTGACTGATGCAAACATAGCTTCATCTTTATCGTTGGCTTTATCATTTGTATGACCGGAATGACAGGATCTCTGCGCTGCGTGGCATTCATATTCTTCAGAGATTAAGGTGATGAGTTTGTCTGGGTCAATGGTCTTTGTGGTGCTATACAACCTAGCGCCGGCCAGCAGGTTTGATGCAAAGGCAGAGAGGTGAGGTTGAAGAGATTTAATGATGGTTGACCGGTAATCTTTTACTTTGATGTCTACACCGAAAGTGGCTAACTCTTCTCTTTTGACACGAAGTCCATCAAGGAATTCACGAACATTCCCTTTATCCGGGCACCTAGAGTCCATGAACTGGGTATGCAGGTCTGCTTGAGCAAAAGCACCTTTCATCAAGTATTCTTTCATGATAAGGTCCCATCAGTCTTTCAAGGATGGTTTGCTATGGATGCGTATGAGGGTGGAGTCAGGGATTTGGTGAGTGAGAAGTGCTTTAGCAGTACGGTCCTCCTTGACCCATTTTGCAAGGGCATCTTCCTCACTGGCAGCTGGTGGTTTGCTGACCGCTGGTTGGGTAATTGTGCCATCAAAATACCCCCACAACCCTTTTGCTTCAACAGCATCCTGGAAGTGCATCGAAAATGCTGTCCAATTAAGGCCACTCGTCATGAGTTTGGGAACAGAGGAGGGGAGAAGGTCGGTGGTAGTCAGAGCCATAGTGGTCATGGTCAGAAAAAAGGAGCAAAGGTCGGAAAAAGGTCTGGATGTGGGATTGAGGGCCCAATAACCTGAAAGATTATATTGCGACTGTACATTTCTCAGTATTTGCTCGTTGCAAAGTACTGTTACATTATTTACCTGTACGTTTCTCAGTATTTGCTTGTTGCAAAGTACTGTTACATTATTTACCTGTACGTTTCTACAATTGTATAAGTAAGTAACAAGTTTAAAAGACAACTATAACAATATCTCTTACCTCAGTATTTGCTCGTTGCAAAGTACTGAGGGAAATGAGAAAACTAACTACCTCTTTTATAATCTTTAGAGAACAAAAGAGAACAAGAACAATAAGAGAAAAAATTACTGCGTAATTTATTTATGGAATACAATCGGTATGTGGACTTTCCTTTATGTCACAATGGAGTGATGCGGGGTGACACGGTTTGCCTTTGTTCTGCCCGGCCATCACAATTCCTACAGTTTCCAGGTAGCAAGGTGGTAGTATTCAGTGTAGGCTTGTCAGGGTTCAGTTAGAGATTGCTGTCAGTTGTTGTTTCCTGTTTATGTTCTTCTATAACTTTCCACCACCTTCTGGAACCTTCCATACCTTTCCATCATCTTCCACAACTTTCCAGGACTTTCTACCACTTTCTATCACTTTCCAGAATCTTCCAGAACCTTCCATCACCTTCTATGACCTTCCGTGACCTTCCACTAGGGTATATAAGTGTGACTGGTGTAACGGTTACCCCTCAGCTTGATCTCTGAGGATTACCGCTACACCAGGTGGGATTCTATGTATTTATTACTAGTAACCTTTGTATAAACTGAGGATTACCGCTACACCAGGTGGAAATTACCCTTATCAGCTCACTAAATATTGGAGTATCTTATTGTTGTGACCTTGTCAATAGTGTCTCCCTCACAAGGCTTGATTCATGAACAGTCCCATGGCTCCACTATTGATGAGGGTGGGCCTGGACTTGACTTCAGCTGTGTCTGTTGTCTGAATCTTAACCTTGATGATGAGAGACTTAGGGTTTGGGTCAGCTGCGATTACATACTTTTTTGGGAGTTTTTGTTCCCACTTTCAGAGCCAGACCCAAGGGGGTTTGGAAGGTCTAGGAGTGTCAGGTTTGGGTGCAGCTGTTTCAGTCTTGGTTCAGTTTGGTTGAGTGGGGGTTGCTTCACATTCTACTTCCAAACATGAGAACCAGTTATGTACAGGCAGTGGAGGCACACTATTCATCCACTGCAGGTTCCAAAACCCTCTTCATCCCTTTCTAACATTTCCACTACCTCAGTCTCTATCTTAGTTTCAGCTGATGGAGCACTCAATGTATTGGCCAGTGCTAATAGCTCTGGTAGCAGCTCCAACCATTCTTCTATGCTTATGGTCCAAATGTTGGATGATAGAGGGCATTTTCAGGTGTAGTGTCCCAGTTTCTTTCACTGGAGGCAGGTTCCTGGTGGCACAATGCATGCTTGGGTCTGGTCAATGTCCATAGGAGCTGGGCCATCTTTGGGAGTTGTGAGGATGGGTGGTGGGGCTTTCCAAAGGATTGCCAAGGCTTGGGGGCCTGTTCATGTCACCTTTGGGGGTACCGTGGGGGGCTGAGGCATTGCACACAAGCTACTTTGGTTTGCTTCAGCGAATGTGTCATTCACTTCTTGGTTCCTTACAACCCTCCTCACTGCCTCATACCATCCCTCCAGATCATTGAAGTCTGGTGCTCCAGTCCCTAGTAGGGCTACCCTGTTCTGAGTGCTTGGTTTGAGACCCTTGCAGAATTTGATCACAATCATTTTGCTGTCATGGTACTCAGCCAGGTCTATCAGCTTCACAAACTAGTCAATGTATTCTTCCACCAAATCTTTACCCTGGTACCACTCCATCCCTTTGAGTCTTGTAAGGGTTGAGAATTGTTCATTCTTTGGGCAGAAACAGTTGATGAAGTCAGCCTCAAAGGTGTTCCAATCTGGGTAATGAGGTTGGCTGGACCTCTCAGCTCAGAGGATCTTATTAGTGAACTGAGCTGCTCAGTTGGATTTGAAAAAGGAAAGGGCCCAGTGGATGCGGGCCTGGTCATTTGGAAAGTGATTGCCACAGATCACAAAGTAGATGCTGCATGAGTTGAGGAATGTGCAGCCTTTGTCACAGTCACTGTGAAAGTCTGAGGGGGACACTGGTCTAACTTGGGAGGCAGCTGAGAGTGAGGGGTTTGGTATGCTTGGGTCATGAGTGCTAGGCATTGGGTTGTCTTTGGGGTCAAGGAACTCTCTTTCTCTTTTTTCTGGCTCACTTTCTAACCCTTGCATTATTGCCCTTAAGGTGTTACTGATTTCGGCATTAGCCACTCAGTTTGCCACCAACTCTTGTTCTAACCATCGGAAGCGCTCATCAGCATCCATCTTGACTTGGGAACTCAGTAGTGCATGTGTTGCCAAGGCTGTTGCATTTATAGAGGAGGGGGGAATCTGGTGTTATGTAAGCAAGCAAGGCAAGGCTATCTGAGTTGCTTTTGTTTAGACCAAAGCTGTAAAGGCAACCTACACTGGTACTGATCAAAGGCAACTGCTGGGAGCTAAGACAGCGGGACACCACCCAGCCCTGCCTTTCTACCCTAGGTCTGACTCAGGGACTCTAACTCCAAGCCTACCCACAGATGCAACCAGACACTGGTAGGGAGGTCCAGAAGTAAATATACAAAGGCTAATGTACTAGATACATGCAAGCTGCTTACCTGGTAGGGAGGTCCAGAAGAGAAAGAACTAAGGACCCCCTTACCTAAGCAGAAACTGTTGGAAATGCAAACTGCAGTGCCCGAAGCCCCTGGTTAGTCAGAAGGCAATTGTTGGTCATTTTGGGTCTTGTGCAGTCACAAGACATTCTTTTTATTCCTTTTTTGCACAATTTATTGTTCTCAAATATTATAAGTAGTTACTGTCATGTACAAGTCTCCCTCAGTGGTTTGATGTCATGCAAACACTGAGGTAAGACATTATCTGATTCCCCATATTATATTTTGCTCACCTGTATGCTACAGTTGAACTTGTTGTCATATAGGTAAATACATAGTGGCTTGACGTTGTGCAAACACTGAGTTGAACTTGTTGTTGTATAGTCTTGTTATCATTACAGATTATTGGGCCCCGCTCCTGCTCACATACCTTAGTACTATCTCCCAAATGTTCCCACTCCAATGTCTATAACAGCTCTAACCACCACCAATATTCTCCCCTCCTCAGTCCCAAAGCTCATGCCAAATGGTTTGAACTGGACGGCATTTACCATGTGCTTCCAGGACACCATCAAGGCTAAGGGCGTGTGGGGATATTTTGATGGCACTGCTGTCCATCCCACTCTCAGCTCACCTCCTGCTGCTAAAGAAGAGGCAGCCCTTGCTCAGTGGACAAAGGATGATCGCTCAGTGAAAGCCCTGCTCACTCACCATATCCTGGACTCAACCCTCATACAAGTCCATAGCAAAACATCCCTCAAAGACTGATGGGACTTAATACAGACCAAGTACTCAATGAAAGGGGCCTTTGCTCAGGCTGATTCATGCTCCCAGTTCATGGAGTTGAAATGTCCTGACAGAGAAAATGTACATGAATTCCTAGATAACCTCTGAGTCAGAAAGGAGGAACTAGCAACTTACGAGGTGAACATCAAAGAGAAAGACTACTGTTCCACAATTATCAAGTCCCTACCCCCTCACCTATCTGCCTTTTCATCAAATTTGCTCACTGGAGCCAAACTATACAGCTCATCAAAAATGATTGATCCAGATGAACTCATTGCACTCACATCAGAAGAGTATGAATGCCATCAAGCTCAACATGCTCGCCACAATGCAAGCACCCCCAAAGGAACTGAAAAGGATGAAGCTCTGTTAGTAGCTTCAAATGGTAAAGGGGGATGCACTCCATGCAAAGTGCCTGGGACCTGTTGGAACTGTGGAGATAAAGGACACTTCAGAAATAAATGTCCTAAGCCTGCCAAGGTTACTGATAACAAGAAACACCACTCACCAAATAATGGCAGCTCTGCCAATGCTGCTGTCAAGTCTGACTATGAAAGCAAGACTGCCTTCCTTGCAGTTGACTCAGACAATGATGATGCTGTGATGCTGCCACTGACTCTGATTCTGATTCAGATGATGCAGAAAGAGATGCAGTGGAAGAAGAAGATTGGTTTTCAGAGGTAGAAGATGCGCCAGTCGATGATGAACTCACCCATGCATCAATCCAGATGGATGAAAGCAATACTGCTTCACTTATTGAGCATGATGAATTTCCAGTTGGTGAGCAACTGGAAGATGCATATGCTGTTAGCGCAAACCCTGAAAACCCAGAAAACTCACTTTGCATGGAAGTCTACAACTCTGGATGCACTCGGCACAGCACTCCCTATCGCAATGCAGTCACAAACTTCACTGCGACCCCTCCAAAGACTTTTCAAGCAGCTAATAAGCAAAGTTTCAACATGGTTGGAACAGGAGAGATGGTAATCGACATACCTAATGGTGCCGATATCTCTCAGTTATGACTCACTGAGGTGCTCTATTCATCTGAAGTCGGTTATACACTTGTCTCTATCAGACACCTTGATCAAACTGGACTGTCTGTCATGTTTGGCGATGGGAAGTGTACTGTGAAGACGAGTGATGGGAAGCAGATTGGTCAAATACAGAGATCTGGCCATGGATTGTATTGGGTCACACATGATGCCAATACAGTAAATTCTGCTGTTGAGGTGCTAACACTTGATCAATTTCACCATCACATGGGTCATATCTCACCTGAAACAGCAAAGAAACTCATTGCTAGGGGTTTTGTTACAGGAATTAAACTCAACTTGTCACCAACAGGCAAACCCTTCTTCTGCAAGTTGTGCCTATATGCGAAGGCAACTCGCAAACCTGTCCCAAAGCCAGAGAAGGCAGTCATGCCTCTACTTTTGGAGATGAGGTACACAGCAACCTGTGGGGACCTGCTCCAGTCAAAACCAGGTCTGGAAAGTGATACTACATTACCTTTACTGATGATATGTCACATCTCACTCACCTTTACCTCCTGGATATCAAAATGAGGCATTTGGCACTTTTAAAGAATATGCCAGCTGGGTTGACACACAGCTCAATGTACACATTAAAACCTTACATTCCAATAGAGGTGGTGAATATCTGGGAAAGGACTTTCACAATGGTGTGGCTGAATGCTGGAATCATACCATCATAGAATGGGTCCATGCACTCTTGCATGCAAGCAGGCTGCCAAGGTTCCTCTAGGGTGAAGCTGCACAACATGTTGTGTGGCTGATGAATCAGACCTTAACAAAAGCAGTCAGCAGTCAAACACCTTATGAAGCTGCATTTGGCAGCAAACTGGACTTATTGCATGTGTGCAAGTGGAGGGAAAAAGTATGGGTGCAAACAGAGGGTGGTGACAAGTTAGGAGGCCATGTGACAGAGGGATGCTGGATTGGCATTGACGATCAAAGCAAAGGCTTCAGAATATACTGGCATGATAAGTGAAGTATCACTGTAGAAAGAAATGTCTATTTTGACATTGGTGCAGTGTCAACTTCTTGTCTTGAGGGGGAGGAATGGCAAGTTATTGAAATGACAACTGATGCACCTTCTTCTGCAGTACACAAATCTGCTGTCTCATCTCCACCTCCTGCCCTTGACACACCACTTACAGCTAATACCACAAACCCATCCGACTCTGAAACCAAGGCCCCTATGAAATGAGTACAGAAACCAAGTCAGCATCTTTGAGACATTTTAGATGGACACAGCACCTCCACTCACTGTTCATCTGACCCTGCCATCACTCCAGGAATCCAACTACCTATCATCGTCAAAAAGTCTCCTGAAATCCTCAAAGGGGGAGGAATAGCTGACTGGATGATGTTAGCAGTGAATGATGACAAATACACACTTGTAGCCAAAACTAGCAAAGTCAAAGCAATCGAGCCCCACTCTTTAGCTGAGGCCAAACACCATCCTGACTGGGAGCTGTGGGAGAATGCAATTCATGAAGAATTAGCTTTACTCAAACAATCAGGAACTTGGGAACTTACTGACCCATCCAAAGATGTGAATATCATCAGCTCTAAATGGGTTTTCCATGTGAAAAAGGATGCAGCAGGAAATGTTGTTTGCTACAAGGCTCACCTCATCATGCAAGGCTTCTCCCAAGTCCCAGGTGTCAATTACTTCGACACATTTGCCCCTGTAGCCAAATTGACTTCAATCCAAACCATACTTGCCCTGGCTGCTGCAAATGATATGGAGCTGCATCAAATAGATATTAAAGGTGCGTACTTAAATGGTGAACTCACTGATAACAAAACTGTTTATATGGTGCAGTTACCTGGCTATCATGCTCCCAACTCTTCAGGAAAAGTATGCCACCTAAAAAAGATGCTATATGGACTCAAGCAGTCAGGGAGGTGATGATATCAAAAGCTTGTCAATATCATGACTCACCACCTTAAATTCACTAGATGTGATGTCGACCAGGCTATATTCTTTTGCCAGAATGATCATGAGTTAACCGTTGTACTGGTTCATGTCAACAATTGTACTATTGCCACATCATCAGCTAACCTGATCATTAGTTTCAAGAAAGACATAGCTGATCATGTTGAAATAATGAACCTGGGCAAATTACATTGGTTGTTAGGCATAGAAATACGATGAAATCACAAGCAACGTACCATTCATCTCTCCCAACAATCCTATATTGCTTCAATTCTTTGCTGGTTCAACTTTGATGAGCTGAAGCCCACATCTACTCCCATGCAGCACAGACTGCTCCTATCCATGGTCTTGACCCCTAAGACCACAACCGAGTGGGCTATGATGTGCAACACACCATATAAAGAAGCTGTTGGTTTGCTAATGTATGCTGCACTCGGGACTTGGCCTAATATCATGTTCACTGTCCAATGTGTGTCACGCTTTTTGACAAAACATGGACCTACACATTGGAACGCTGTCAAAAGGATTTTTCAGTATCTGAAAGGAACTGCTCACCTGTGGTTGACATTCAGCCACAGAGATGGAGGCTTGACAGGATACACCAACACTGATGGTAGCATGGCCCACGATTGTCATGTGATTTCTGGCTACGCATTCATAATACATGGAGGGGTGGTCTCATCGAGTGCTAAAAGGCAAAATATTATATCATTATCCACAACAGAAAGTAAGTATGTTGCCGTGACTCATGCAGCAAAGGAAGCCCTCTTGCTTTGCTCTCTTATAAAACAGGTCTTCAACGTTGAGCTTTCACCTACGACACTGTTTTCTGACAATCAATCTGCGATCACACTGGCGAAGGACCATCATCACATGCATATGAAGCACATTGACATACATTTTCACTTCATATGCTGGATTGTTGAACAGGGTGCAATTCACCTTGTGTACTGTCCCACCGACGATATGGTTGCTGATATGTTGACTAAGGCCTTACCGTCCATGAAGGTGAAGCATTTCACTGTCAAACTCAGGCTGTCAATGGTTTGAGGGGGAGTGTTGGAAATGCAAACTGCAGTGCCCAAAGCCCCTGGTTAGTCAGAAGGCAATAGTTGGTCATTTTGGGTCTTGCACAGTCGCAAGACATTCTTTTTATTCCTTTTTTGCATGATTTATTGTTCTCAAATATTATAAGTAGTTACTGTCATGTACAAGTCTCCCTCAGTGGTTTGATGTCATGCAAACACTGAGGTAAGACATCATCTGATTCCCCCTATTATATTTCACTCACCTGTACACTACAGTTGAACTTGTTGTTGTATAGGTAAATACATAGTGGTTTGATGTCATGCAAACACTGAGTTGAACTTGTTGTCACATAGTCTTGTTATTGTTACAGAAACTGTATAGCTACTGTGACAGTGACATATCATATATGTCACAGAAAGGAAAGGGAAATAAAGAGGAGAGGAGGACAGTGAAAGAGTAACTAGGATAGCAGAAATAAAAGGATGTATTAGAAGTGGAAGGGGATGAGGGAAATAAAAGAAATAAAAGGAAGAAAAGGGACTTAGAGGTTATCCCCTGATGAAAGCTGCCTATGGTCATACAGTGACATGACTCCCAGTCCTTACTGGGTGAAGTTTTCCTAACGTAAGGGCAACCCCTGTAGTGCTCACTGAGGTTACTGAGGTCATGCAGCTGAGGCTAGCAAGGGGGAAATCCTAAGAGGAAAACTTAGGATCCCTTGCTAGTGAGCTATGCAATCTATATACCCGCTGTCTGCTCCCTGTTTCCTCAGCATGCCTTACCCCTTGATTGGGCCCTAAGTGTTAAGAACGGGCCAAGCCGAGGTTCTTGCGTGTTACTCGAGTGAAGTTGTAAC
>QFEC01005081.1:2470-13675 GCA_003316585.1 Gomphus bonarii
TCGCTTGCCTCTCGGATACTAGCTGTCGGTTCCAATAAGCTATAAACTGTTGTCAACCTACATGTGCCTAAAAGTCACCAAGTTATAATACCTACGTCTCCTCCAAAAAAAGGAACTAATAAATCACGTCCAAATCGAGCCTTTGAAATGGTATACAACTAATAAGTATTATGCCTCCAGGGCGATAATGAGCAAAATCAGCCCTATCTAGCTGTCTCGGCTCATACGAGCAGGGAAATTGATTAGCTCTTGCAGAAATAATCAATAGAGTAAATGTTGGGTATGACTCATAGGGAATATCCCATAAACAAAAAGTTGGGTATAATAGAACAAGGTAAAAACACATGACCGGACCGCCTAGGGAATCTGATGATATCGCTTTGAGAATAGCCAAGTGCTCAAACTTAGTTACTCGATTGTTCTTTCCTGCTTACCTCCAGCAAGCGTCGCATCATACATACCCAATCCTCCCTTCCTCCTTCACCGACACCTCGAACCCATTCGTCCGCTTCCCCAGTGCGTTCCAGCCCCCTCCAAGCCTGGCGCAATTCGTCCCTAGCGCAATATATTTCCTCAGCCCAATCTTCGGGGTACCATTGGGAAGCATCTGCAAAATCTAATAGCTCTCTCCGATAAGAAAATTGCTCCAACTCAGTGAACCTATGCCACTGCTTTGCGATCACGTTCGTATCTTCCCCCCATATATCACGAAGTTGATTGTATCGTGCAATTATTTGATGGGACTCATCCTCTCTGTTCATGGAGGTAGGCTCTGTGAATACCTTGGCAACAAATCTACCCTGTGCTTCGAAGATTGGGAAAGGAGCAACACGGCTTTGAAGACAGATAAACGCTATCGTGTCGCAAGGGAAATCATCCTGAAGCGGAAATATGTGCCTCGCAAGCGGAAAGACGTTGTATGATGAATTGATGGCATGCGTCGGGAGAGGAGGAACTATTGGCTGTGGACTTTGTCGAAGTTGAGGCAAGAAGGGAAACGACATGATGTAGCCTGTACCCAGGACAGCATGGTCGATACATGCGACTGATTCATCCTCGAACACCACATTCCCATGGTCTTGGAAACGAACGACTCTGCCTCTCCGTTTGATATTTCCACTGTCTTCTGGAACAGCGTCACTGATTGAATGATACACGGTCTGTGCAACTGTAGATACTTCTGTGCAGATGTCCCGGCCTGACGGACCGTTTCCAATGACAAGAACGGTCAAATCTCGATAAGGTAGACTGTTCCGGTAGTATACGGAGTGGGATGCCCTCCCAGCATCCAGCCACTCTTGCAGTCCAGGAATGGCGGGATATCGGGGACGGCTATAATGGCCGTTGGCGACGACAACTCTATCAAACTGCCGAACCGCGCCGCTTGCTAGACGCACGTTCCAAGAGTCCCCGTCCCAGAAGGCTTCCTCAACACGTTCGTTGAACCGGATGTATTTCGTCAAGCTGAAGTGGTCGGCGTAGCGTTGCAGATATTTGAGGACGAGGTGCGCTGATGGGAACAGCGGTGTGGATGGCTCAAACCAGAAGGACGAGAAGGCCATTGTGGGGTGTGGAAGGTTCGTCGTGAGTGCATCGTAGAGCGGGGACGCAGGTGGGTCGCCGAGTGGAGGTGAGGGTGCCCTGGCGGTCTATTTTTGGTACGTCACGAACAAATGTCTAATGGATTTATGACCCACCACACCCCACCCAGTTCATTACGAGCTTCAAAGGCGATCAATTCCCATAGGCCTGTTTGAACCTCATTCGTCTCTTGGAAAATCTTGAGAACGGCAAGACCGGCTGCCCCTCCCCCTATGATGCATATCCGGCTTGTCCTTTCAGAGGCCATGACACCAATGCCAGAACGATGATCACCACGTGTAGCAAAGTCATGTGATCAGCAACCCCCAAATGGCAAGTTCGATAAACCACAACGGAAATACATTACAACATACGGACTCCTTGATTTTCTTATATCTTCCTCTCAGCTACGTGGGATCCCAGAGTAAGAGAAGAGTCTATGCTTCTGTTGTCCGGCCGCTAGCACATTTTGCTTTATATTATTCAATTTCAGGGCTCGAGTTCAGGAACATAACGCTAAACTACATCGAGTAACTATCAACGTGGCTGAATCTAAGGTTGATCTACCGCTTGACCTTAATCGGAGATGTATCGTGTGTCAGTTCAGATCTACGATGACAGATAAAGAAACCTGTCCGACACGCGGGTGACAGGTCGCGATGAATCCACTGACAGTATCGTCATACGTCTGTCAACGATTGCGACTTCCTTGATGAAAGAATTGAATTTTCATATCCGACCCGAAACCGGCGAAGCATGGAGAATCACGGCCCCCCAAGGCAACCAAAATCCCTGTTCACTTAGACACAAATGCCCTAAAGTGACGTGAGGGAAACACAGACATTGGTACCATCCAGCAAGATCCAAAGCCCTCGTTTATTCGCCCGGGTCCACATGTCAGAAATGAAAATAGCGGCACGAGACCGAAATTTATAGTCATCTATTCCCAGGTTGTCAACTGGCACGCTGATGCCATGGGATACGTTGAGTGCACTCGCGTGTGCGTAGAAGCTCAAGGACGTCCTCTGTTGGTCCATACGATCCAGCAACATAACCGGCCTCTCTCATTCGCGTTTGGAAGCGCCTGGCCTCCTCCAATCTCCCTTCGTCTATCAGTCCCCTCAAAATGGTGGTATACGTGACAAGAGTAGGACCAGGCATCCAATTAGATGGCCGAACTAACGGTCCCGTAAGCGTCCGAGTGGGGTCACTTCGCGCCGGCGAGGTGGCTGCAAGCGCTGTATCCTGGAGCGTTGACTCCATGCGTGACAGGATCTTCTCAGCATTATTTATATCAACGCGTGCATATTTTCCAGCTAAAACAGTCCAGTTATGTGCGTCAGGTCGGATTTTCCGAGCAGCCATGTCAGACATGACATTCATAGCGGCGTCGGTGCCGCTAAGACGGGCGAAGGCTTGAATGAAAACATGAAAATGCACCGTATCAGGTTTCATGCTGGGTGGATACTGAAATCGCACGTTAGTGGGAATTCCTTTGGGTGACACCGACCATTGTTCATTGGAAGCAAATGGACGATAGTGATCCCAGTAGTGCAGAAATTCGCGATAGAGCAGCCCTAGGTTGTGCGGGTCCTCTACAAACGACACAATCGACTGCCATACCATAGCAATGGTATGAGTCGATGGCCAACGATTCCTCCCTCGCATAGTGGGTAAAGGCCTGATGAGTGGAAGGTCGGGATGTTCATTGTCAAATGGCCGCTGGTACCATGGAGAACTTGTTGTTATATAACGAAGGACCAGATCCTTTTCAATGCCAACACAGGTATAATACCGGATAAATTGTCTTAAGACAACGAT
This sequence comes from Gomphus bonarii, assembly GCA_003316585.1. Classification (NCBI taxonomy): domain Eukaryota; kingdom Fungi; phylum Basidiomycota; class Agaricomycetes; order Gomphales; family Gomphaceae; genus Gomphus; species Gomphus bonarii. The sequence continues at coordinate 5,873 of QFEC01005081.1, forward strand.
GTGCTGGTTCATGTCATGGTAGTACTTCATTAATGCCGCCGCCCAAAGATCGCAGGAAAGACGAGTCTGCATCATCTCCTCCCGAAGTTGTTCAAGCTCCTGAGTCCTTCCGGAGTTTATATGATCGGAGATCATCTGTGAGAGGGTGGTAGCAGACTGAGATTCACGGGTAGGTTTCAGATCATCTACGTCTATCGGGGCAAGTCAATTCTGTGATGTCGTTCAGTCAGCGAGGCCTACATACCAGATTTCCCTTGGACTGCGGTGGCACGGAGGTTTCGAACAATGACAAGTAATTCTTCCCTTCCCACATATGATAGGGTTTCCAGGAAAAGTACCCAGGTGAAAGGTGTGACCGGGATCCTTTTGTGGAGAACATATGAGAGACGTTCTACGGCGGCATCCAGGTAACCAGCAAGACATAACGCGCGGACAAAAGCTCCGTGTAAGTTCTCGGCCTGCCAAATTGAAAAATCAGAGTTCTTGTTGGTGTTCCCTTTGAATCGCTCATAAAAGGCCAAGGCTGCCTTTTCGCATTCATCAAAGAAGGCGCAACTGACTCCGGGCGAGGCAAAACGAGCAATGTGAACGAAGATGTCGACACAAATAAAATTGGCAAATCCCTTTCGAGAGGCCAGGAGTCCAAAACAAGCGAGGGTATTAAGATCAGTTGGTTCACTGAGGAGGCTACGTTTTACATTGAAAAGAACCATGCGAGAGCGTCGAATCTGACCCAAAATCGCGTTGGGCATCAGACTAAACCAAGAATAAAACGCCTCAGTTCGTTCCTCGGCTGGATTCGTCTTCCATGCGTGAAGCGCAGCTTCTGCGTATACCACATTCCTCTGAATATGGATGTTGGCATTGAGAAGCTCTGCTCGTAAGTTTTCGGCACGCGTGAAATCGCCGTTGGAGACCACTTCTGCCAAACCTGTACGCCGCATTACGCGGTGACTCTGTTTCCATCGCGATTTGGTCCGCTGTGAGACAGAAGCTGTCGTTTGGAGAGAAGTTTGAGGCGCGACCTCTTCTGTCTCCACATACTCCACTGAGAAAGGCTCGAAGAGAAAATTATCATTGGAAGTGTTCGCCTGCTTGTCATGAATGTTGGTAGCTTCTACCGCAAAACTCATGTCTCCTAAAGACTGAACCAAGGCCGTAAAATGTCGCCGGTTGGATAGGAAACCCGTACATTTTACCGCTGCTCTACACTGTGAGATGAGGAGTACCATTGCCTTACGATGAGCAGTGTTTCAATGGACTCTGCGGCGGACAGCGGGAAGCAGGAAGAAACAGGCATCCACAAGAGTTTAGATATGTCCTCCTGGGACGGCGATACGCGAGACTGGGTCCTGGAAAATCCTACCAAGTCAAAGTCATGGAGGGAACGATATCCCAAATATACAGGATCACGTGATATAAAAATCTACATATCTGGCCCCTTCGTTTCTAGTAGCACAATGAACAAATTTCTGTATAGCGACCGGCTCTCGCTGTGACGCTTCAGAGCATTGTACTGATTGATGTGAGGGGCGTAACTCGAAGCACAGCGAGAGTGGTGATTTTTCTCGGTGAGGGCTATACGGTGAAGATGTAAAAATGAGGGGTGGGACTGCGAATACTGTAATTGAGAGTCAAGATTTAGAGAAAGGTTCTAGGGCTTTTGAAATATTGGCTTCCGGAGCCTGGATCCTGCAGAAAAGTTGTTAGTCCCAACACCTTAAGCAGCCTTAATAAGAGGTTCACTGTTATCACGCTTTGTCAAATAAATTTAGCTATATTGTACAATATTACACAACGTTGAGATCGTGATGAGAGAGTCTTTTGCAGCAGCCCTCTGTGCAACATCCGAGTCTTTGCTTAGATAAGAGAGCATCTTGAATTCAAATGCTTTCAATTGTACAGCCGCAAGTTGAGTAGAGGAAATCTCTCTGACGTCTCTAACATGACCCTGGGTCCATACTGTAACTGGCATATTGCAGTACAATGTTCAAGTACGCAAGCCGCTCATTTTACCTATTCGCAACACATTCCAATAGACAAGAAAAACTAGGATCACTAATCACTCTTACATGCGCACCCTCTCAGCGTTTTCTGGTTGCATGCCTTACACCACTGTGCCGTATTGTTGATTGCTGCAAACTATTTGAAACAAATTAATCATCGGTCAACTCATCCACGACTGGAACAGACCGAAGGCGCAGATTCGCGTACCTGTAGGGTGTTTATAAACGTACTCAATGGCACACTTGTAGCATTCGCCCCAAAGGTACCAAGTGTCACGGGATGGAAAGCGGGATCTTTAGTGCCGTTTTTAAACTGGAAAGTGAGGAAGGCCTCGACACCAGGGGTTGGGGCTGCATGCAGCTCGAGCGCAAGGACAGATGCATAGTCGACTGAATTATGGCATCAACTCATGATAGAAGTTCACAAATGATAGCACTGAGAGTTACCTATGCCAAACAGGGGCACGTTTGTCCCTGTTCCGCTTACATCTGCACTCGCAGCAGTGATATTGAAGAAGCTGATAAATGGCTTGTAGGAGATGCCGTTGAGCGCGAGTTTGAGGGGGCTAGAGGCACTTGCTATACTCTGGAGATCTGCGAAGATCGAAGGAAGGATGGTGCGGATGGCCACTGTGTGTGAACTTGGTTTTGAAAAATGACTCTCGCAGGAGAATACCAGAATACCAACCATTACCAATACCGTTTGCGGCGACGTCGGTAAATACCCCATCTTCGTGGAAATTGGCGAAACCATAAGCCTGTTCGGGGAACGTAGGCGGGAGCTGTTGGGAAAAGGTGGCATTGTGAATGTTGTTCACGTTCACAAAGTCGAAAATCTGGGACAAATATGGTGAATGACATTGTGGTTAGAACACTTGACAAGCGTACATTGAACTGCGGGCAGATTGATTGTCAGATACGGAATGACGAGCGTTGAAAGTCAAAAACGAACCATGTTGGTGAAATTTGTTGAATGTCCGTCCAAAAATGGGGCAAGCTTCGTAAGGAATGGTGCCGCCACTTGCGCTTCTGCCGTGAACCCTGGGGAATTGAAGAAGTTTGCCGTATGTATGTCAAAGTTCTAGAGTGAATGAAAAGTCAAAGAATGACTAAAATAATTTATTTGGGACATTACAGGACAGGACGTGAACGAGTTTAGCGAGATGTCCAGGTTTGGTTCGACCGACTCGACTGTTCGGCGTCAGTGGAGTAAAGAGGAAAAGGGAACTGGAGTATACCTGGGATAAACTGCATGCCGCCGCCAGCACCGATGACGGTTGTGCCATTTGCAAGAGTGTCGTTGAACGCAGTCGTCGGAGGGAATAGACCTTGAATGAGGGCCCCGATTGAGCTCAAGATGACGTTACCTTCCCCTGCGGCATCTGCTCGAATAAGCAGCTGGTTGATATCCGCAACGGGAAAGGTAATGTTGTTAATGGCGGAGGGTGAAGAAGAGTCAATATACGTCTTCTGAAGGAAGCCGCCAAGAAGTGACTCTTGTACCTGGGCTGACCATGAGCAGAGAAAAGACAAGCAGGAGGACGCAAGAACATACAGTACCGAGCGGCGTGAGGGTTGTCGCGGTAGGGTTAAGGGTGAGCGGGTCTTGGAAGAATTCTAGACGGTCACCGTGGCGGGCGAGAAGAACGACTCCGAGGAGGCCGGCTGATGCAACTTGTACCATTTTGAAGTGACCTAGCGGGTGGGCAAAGCCCCACCACAACCCTTGGGCGGTATTTATCCCATCCAGGTCATGCGAAGTGCACAGCAAGGTGACACTGTCATGTGCTAGCGCCACTGCTGTTCTTTATATTTCGTGCCGAGTCGATGCACCACCTTCCGATGATGCTTAAAACATAAAGGATCCGAGGAGCAATATGGAGTATATTCATGCCAAACAGATCTGCGATTGATATGTCCACGGACCTGTCGACCCATCTGTATGAAGCCCAGTCAGAACAGGCGGAGTTTGGAATTCGCAGCCATGTCATCACACTTGGAAAGAATACTTGCCCAGCTGCAGGCAGCATGCTGTTGAAAATTAGAGCCCAACATAAGGAATGCCGCTTATTTTATATACTCTTGAATGTTACAGTAGAAACCACAACGTTATTCTTGAATTACTTACATCACTCAGGCACTCCAATGTCGAGTCTGTTAGCGATCTCGGTAATCATCTCATGACCTCCAGCTAGAAGTAGCTTTCCGATACCCAGCAGGCACATTCTATTCCGGCTACGGGCAGTACCCACAGCTTGTCTTTCAATGGGCGCGCCGTCTATAGGTGAGTGTACAGAATTCCCACTATACTATGGCTGTGCATAGAACATGCAGAGCCTATTGTAGTTTTGTCGCCATAACTTGGAGGTGTTTGGGTGGTTGGGTACACTAGCTTCGAGCCTGTTCTAGAGCTGTTCACTCCACCAAATTGCCTTGGATCATCAATTTTTCTTCATCGCCATGATTATTTGGTTGCCCCTGGCTCTCCGCAGCCCTCGTATGATTACTTGGTGCCAAGACCTGACGTCTAATTGACACACCAAGGCACAGAGAAGAATGCTTAGAAATGTCTCATGTTGTAACATCTGCTCCAGCTTGCACTATCCCATCATGATCCCACGCAATCACTGACTTCTTTGCAGCCATTTCCTCAGTCACCTGCAACGTCTGGGTATTTCGAGACAATCCATTTCTTGAAATGTTTCGTGATGCTAACCGCGAAGCTTCTGGATCACAAATCCAGGGCACAGATTCCAGGGTGCACACACCTCATGAAAACTTCGCATTGCGGCGGTGCTCATATGAATTGGTATTACGTCAGTTAGATATCCCAGTGTCCTTTCCTCAGCGACCCATACATCCAGGCCCCTCCCTAGCAGCCTACCTCTGGACTCGCCAGCAACGATTTGAATGGATTTTCTTCAAGAAAGCTCAAGAGGAGAAATTTGGGCACTTCGGGAGCCCTCACCTTCGGTCCGGAAATCGTCCCGGTGGACGGGCTGATCGTATTCGATTACTAGTAGCAGAAATGGTTCCTGAAAAGGGATTCAAGCGATTCCCCGATACAACTCATTCTGGTTACTTGTACACCGAAATACGAATCTTTTTTTTTTTTTTTTTGGCTGCCAAGTCTTCGATGATGGTACTTGCAGCGAGGGCGACTCCATCTTTGTCATTATGTTTCCTTCAGTTCTCCTGTTTCTGAGTAATGCTCTCAAGGATCTTCTGTTTTGTGAAAAAAGACCGACATTTTCGTATCGATTCAGTTGCAGTTATACAACTTTCCTGACATAAGCCTAAACTGCTGCGCTGCCGTTTAGCTTTTCGTGATCGAATTCCCCCCAAGACAGAATGTTCAGGGGAAACTTCCTAGATCCCCGAATCAATATCTAGTAGACAATCTGGTCACACCAAAAGTTGACGCTATGAATACGGAGGGAACTTCACGTGAGTTAAGGCGTGGGTCCTCTCCTAGTGGTACCCCATGTCTTATTTTCGATAAACACTACACTATTCATGTTTCCAGAATGTGAAGACTTGGCTGTCCATGTGTTCTTGGAGTCTCGTCGAGAGGCCGATCGGCACAGTTGAACAGGCGAGCATATTTATGTGAGTGAAAGGTTTCGCTGGGAAGATTCATACTGAAGCAATATAGTAAACACGAAAGCATGCACTTACGGAGTTCTTGGTGCCACAAGTTTGGCGTGCCTTCACCGATAATTCTGCTCGGCAACCTTTAGTGTGTTGCTGAATAGTCTAAACGTTAAAGAAGTCTGGTGACGGGCCTTATTTTTAGGTCTGTCAAAAACAAACAAATCAAAAACAAACAAACAATATCCTTCAACTAGGAGCAATTCCGGCTAAGAACAAAATTTCAATCATTAAGAGACCCACAATGTGAAATATATACACGAGACGAAGAATTACTTGAATTAATTATGCGATACAATACCTGATTCGAATTATCGTAATCGTACCAAGAATGGGGGCTTCTGTCTGTCATTTCAATGTCTTCCCACCAGGAGGTCTCTATAGACACTTCATATTCACTCAGTCCTCTCATTCCAACCAGCTTCAACCGCTTCTGACAGGAGATTCAAATCAGACTGAGCAAGCACGATCCCTTCCGCTTTTGCCACCGATTCGAATTCCTCAATAAGCTTCCCAGGGTTCGCGAGCTCTTCCCCAGGCGTCCAATCGGCATCTTTAGCAGGATACCTGCGGAGATCGTCAGCGTTGCGTCGCTCATGCTCCATCCCCACTGCACGTACCCTTCCCACTTCACGAGCCAGGAGAAACGGCCTATCCCCTGCCCTTTACGATCGAAACGACCAATGATTCTCTCTATGAAGTACACCTCCACTACGTCGTCGAAATCACAGTCAGGCCACGAGCAAACTTCACCCTGTTTCTTTTTGGGCGGCAAGTGTGCACCTGCGACAACGAAGTCAGGATATCATAAATTCCTAGAATCTAGCATTCAAAAGAGAAACATACCTGACAGTCTGCGAAAGCAAATTTCAGGGGACTGAAACACTAGAGAACCAGTATCTACTTACTTGGGGTCTTCGCATGGCGGGCATGCAAAAATTGCGCCGTCTTTAAGCCTAGGATCGTTATCCCGGATCCCAACGCATTCCCAATGGTACCATAGATTGCACCTAAATCAAAATTACTTGTCATAGGCGGCGCTTTAATATTCAGAACAACACACTTGTCGCATATAATAAACTGGGGAAAAATCTCCGGTAAGTACTACAAATTTCCAGATCACGATTAAGGTCGTACCTGGCGACTCGTGCCCTCATTACTTGGGAGCTGCGACGAAGAGCCTAGTGCAGAACGTTTGGGAGATTCTTTTCTGAGTGATGTACCCTTCATAAGCTCCTTCATCTTCTTTATCGTGCCAGACTGAGGCTTGAGCCGAGGCTTTTTAGTCACCTTTCCGCGTCTGGGACCCGGCGACGAACGACGCCGCTTCCTCGGACTCGTCGAGGTCCTAGAGCTCGCACCTCTCCCACCATGGGTTTTTGGACTAGCGGTTGACAGTGTCTTCTGGCCATGCGGAACAACCATGTCAAGAGATGAAAGGCTAGAAAGGGGAGACAGGGATTCCACTTTCCTTAATTGACGGAATGGTTCTGGTAAAGGGGCAGGAGGAGAACCGGGAACCTTGGTCCGACTAAACAATTCACTAACGAGTTCCGAGGGGTCGGGAAGAGAGACGGTGCTACCGTGTGTAGATCCCTCCAAGGAGTTCAGGGAGGCTGGAGCCAGACTTGGGTAAGGTGAAACCAAGCGTTCCTCGTACTCATCTTCCACGTCTGGAACAATATCGTGCAGGATTGCCATTGAAGAAGTTGTCTCTGGGAGAGACGAAGTCGATGAATGTGGGCTCTGGGTGTCGACAGGAGGGTGACCAAGACTACGAAATGAATTGGAGAGGATGGTAAGTCTCAATGCATTAGCAGTGGACTCCACACGATGGTCAGAGACGTTGGCAAATGACTGTTCGTAATACTCTGTTTTCAAAGAACCATCATAGTTCATCCCGAACGAAGTACCCGTGGCCTCAGATGGACCAGGAACGCAAAGTGTATCGAGAGGATTCATCGTGTCATAAGACGACTGTTCGACTGGCGTTGTTGGCGTGTCCTGAACATCACACGAGACTCTCTCGGAAGGAGCGTCGAACAATAAACCAACAGATAGCTCAGGAAAAATCGGTGGAGTCGTAGCAGCATCATGGTAGCAGCAAGTCGACCGCAGGGTTGAGTCTGGTCCAATACTAACCTCG
>QFEC01005110.1:0-11338 GCA_003316585.1 Gomphus bonarii
CACTGATGTTGGCTGCTAATCACAGTGCCCATTCAGGACATGATTTGGCTGTAGTAGTTGGAAGTGTGCTGAATGAGCCTCATTTGGTGGGGGTGGTCTTTGGTTGGTAGTTATTCAGTTGTGGCCTGTTTTCAGGGGTTCCCCTGACATTACCCCCCCTCTAGAATGCGGTGACCCCAACACATGAATCCCAATGGGTTGAACTGGTATACAGTGCTTGAAGGTGGATGTGACTAAGGTGTGGATTTGATGAGGGGCACCAGGGTGTAAGCGGTAGAAGTCAGTGACTAATTTAGGGGCCTTAAGGTCACTTTTGTTCTCCAAAGAGTTCTCCTCATAGCCATAACCCTTCCACTTAATGAGGAATTGTAATCAATTCACCCTCATCCAGCTGTTGAGGACTTGTTCTACTTCAAAATGTTCCTCACCCTCATGCAAGATTGGTGGTGGCAGCACTACTCAGCACCTGCTTGAGATGGGGTCAGTTGGTGCTAGCTGTTATAATACCTCTGAGATATGGTATACAGTTAAAGACACAAAAAATAGATATAACACAGTAACTAGCACAAAAACAGTAGGTATATGTGCAGGACAGCAAAGATATTAGCTATACAAAGAAACCCCAAAAAGAATCACATCATTAGCTATATTCTCCATCCTTCCATGAATATTTTACTTGTATTTTGGACATGCAACTCGGTTCCCAGCACTTTAGCACCCCGGTGGCTAATTGATAATACAGGGACATAGGGGATACTGGAAAGAGTGGTAATTCATTGGAAGGACTGTAAGAATGGAACAGAAAAGGTCCAGGACAGATAGGAGCCTGGGGAGAGCCTAAATGACCACATATATGCCACCACCAGAAGTCACCGATCTTTTCAGATTTCTCACAGCATGCTACTCATATAGTGTAGCATGAGGGACAAAGGAGAATCAAAGATGGAAGGTCTAAGAGCAAATTCCAATAGTTTCCTTATTTCCAATAGCCCAGGTATAGCATATATGACTCCCTAACTTCATACAGAGCAGAAATCCACCGCTTCTGACCAGATATGGTCATATTTCCTTTTTCTCTTCATTACTAGCTAGGTATCTATCTATTGTATAAGTACTACAAGTCTCAGATGTAGTACAGCAACGAATAATTGTCTATCAATTGTTTTCTCCTTGCTTTGTTTGGCGCTTTGCTCATAATCCTGATTGGGAAATGTTGCTCAGGCTTGTCATTTGAGTTCTGTATATTATCCAGATAGGTCCCATACATCTAGTAGTATTTGCTCATAACATTTGGAGCACCAGAAACTGTTCTTTCAATTTCTATTGAATTTACAGTGTTATCAGAAATCCGTACCAAGTTCCTGGTACTGGTGCTAAAGTACCAGATTGACCAGAAGGCCTCCAGATCCTTATTACTGAGATAACAAAGAGTTCCCAATATAAAACAATTATTCCAAACAGTTACAGTAGTGAAGGATCACCCTGAGTCATCTATTCCTGCACCCATTTACACCTTAACACTGGCATCAGCTTTATGACTGGAAAAATGGGATGGAGGTGGCTCAAACTCTTTGGGAGGTGAAGATGGTACACTTGGGACCCAACCAGTTCTTCTACTCAGTAAGGGCCAAGTCGCCAATGTGCCAGCTTCTTAGAGGGGTGGCTGGTGTGGATGTCGCTTGCATCAAGATAAACTTGGTCACCCAGTATGAATCTCGGGGCCAGTTGATGTCAGTGATTGTAGTAGGTTACCATGTCTTCCTTGGCCTTCATCAGGGCTGCCTTTGCCTCGGAAAGAGCTCCCTCCATTCACTCCTTGAATTCATTTATGGACTCATAGTGCATAAAGCAGTGCATGGTCATTTCCATTACACTTTACGTAGTTTCTAAAAATTCTCCACCTTTGTTTTTATTTAGGATTGCGGTTGCTGGTGCTGCATTGCCAGAGGCAAACATTCTGGGGTGTTTATTTAGCAGAGATCTCCGCTGTAAGTTTTTATTTCTTTTTTCTCTCTTTGTTTCATTTCTTCTTTTATTTTTATTTCTCTATTCTGTTATTATGTAACTTTTTCTAGGTCATCACAGGCTAGTGTTCCGTGCTACAGATCTCACCAAGCCATTTGACTTTCAACCCTCTCAATTTGGTTCGATAAAGTTCACGCGTGTCTCTTTTTAAAAGTTGTGAGTAAAATAGGGCGGGGGAAGAAAGAAAGAACGAAAGGAAAAAAAAAAAAAGAACACAAATATCTGGCGCCACATTTATTCTTATATCCATTCTTACCGCACTTTTTTTTCTTTTCTTTTCTTTTCAATCTGGCAACACAGCTACCAAACTACAGGTGAGAGCGTGCGCGTGCGAGAGGTGGTTTGAAACACTCTTAACGTATATTTCTCTGTTCTCTCTCTGTTCTTCCTATGGTCTTATATATGTAATGACGAAACACTCACCGCCTGGACCAAATTTCGCGAAAGTTCGGAAACACCCCGGCCACGCGCTTAATTCCATATACACCTACGCGCCCACTAACGCAACTGGTCCGACCCTCGATTCGCGGACGATATATTAATGGAAGATAGCAGAAATAAACACCAGAAGCTCAGAGATTGGACTTCTTTTATATTTGGGCGCGGAAGCCCTTTGTAACCACCACCACCAGCTTGTATATTATACATCTGACATGCTTCAATCTCCATGATCCAAATAATTTTTGTTCAAAAGTTCCTTCTTCCTGTGTATCTAATCTCACACATCGGGAAATTGGGGTGACTCTCCAGCGCACGACATGTTCCGAAACACGGACAGCTTCTCAGGATCTGACGGTATGATTTCACACTCGGCGGAAATCATCACGTGTATATATCCTTGGCGTAGGAGGCGGAACCCAGCCACGGGACCCGAGACCGGCGTATTGAGTAATCAGTCCCCGGAATGGGTACACGAAACCCACGGAACCTAGGGCGTATGTATTGACAATACACATATTTATATTGATTTTCAGACGCTTTAAATTGTGCATAAATACTCTATAATGAAAAATAAAATGTAATGCAGAAAAAAAAGATGCAGACACATATGCAAACGGAAATTCCAAAAGGTATATGACAACGATACGAACAAAAAAGAATCGAACATAAACACCTTGCATTCCTCTTTCTTCATCATGAGCCTTTTTCCTGATTGTCTTCTTCTGCCTCCCGGGTCCCGTCGTCGTAGCCATCATCATCTTCATCATCGCCACCAAACAGATCCTCCCAACCACTCTGCTCGAGACTTCCCGCAACGCGCTCCAGATCCCTCGCTGCATCCTCCACAGTCTCGCGCCAATCTCGCCACTGAATATCTAAGCCCCTCCACACCGGCGCGTCTCCCTCCTCTTCCTCCTCCTCCTCCTCCTCCTCCTCCTCCTGTCCTTCAGCCCGCTCGCGCGATCGCGCCCCACCCTGCACACCCAGCCTCGCAGCGTACGCCCACGCTGACCCACTCCACGCCCCATCCACACCGGCCACCGCCTCCGGCATCGGCATACACGCCCGCTCATCCGGGAGCGACTCTGCGAGGTCGGGACGCACGGTGCGGAGGTGCGCGATGGCGTCGGGCCACGTGAATGACGCACCGGTCGCTATGAATCGCTTTCGTGGGGCGGCGCGGGGGTGTGCTCCTGTGGTCGGGGACACGAATGGGGTGGTGTGTCGGGATGAGCTGGAGGACGGGGAGGATGGGTCTGCTGCACCAGATAAATGAAGGGTGGCAGGGTTTTTCGCACTTGAAGCTGTGCCGCTGGGAGATAGGAGCGTGGTGGGCTGTTGGGATGGAGGTGATTCTAGCGTGGTTTGAAAGGTTGTTTCCAAGTGTTGGAGGGTTGTTCCCAAGTCTACGAGCGACGGATTCGATGAGGGTGAGAGAGTGGTGAGATGCGCGTTTTCTGATTTGGGTGGCTTGTCATGTGTTTTATCTGGCCTTGACCCTTGTTTTGAACCAGATTGACTTGATGAGTCGGTGGAGACGGGGTCACGGTCGCCCACACTCGGCGTCTCCAAGGCCTTCACATGTGCACGCGCCGCGTCTCTCACATCCACAAAGTGAGGCCACACGGGGTGAGGTGGGGTGCCAGACGTGAGCAAGGAGTGGATGAGGACATTAGTACTGAGGTCGCTCGTGGAAAGGATGGGGTGGCCCGGAGCAAATGGGCCGAGGAGAAGAGTAGGAAGGACTGAAAATGTAGAATGAAGTTATGGTTATATGCGGGGAGACAGAGACATGGTATGGGAACCTACCGGTAGCGAGGTCGAAATCTGGCCTGGTACTCGCAAAGTCCCATGCGGCAGCTTCTGTGAGGGTCTTGGCAGCAGCATATCCCCGTGCAGGGTCGTTTTTCCCGGTGAACACGGATTCGTAGGTTGCATGGGTCCAGTCTGGTATCAGATTAGGTTATATCAAAATATCCGCATAAGACCACACGGGCCTGTAGACAAGGGAACTCACCCGTGTCACTGAAGACATAATCGCTCCACACACCAATGCATCGGCCACCCTTTTTTCCCTCATTGTCGCTATTACCAGCGTCCTCACGCGGACCCGTTCCTACCATAGCCAAGTAGCTGCTGGTGAGGACAAACTTGCGTATCCCGTGCTCATAAGCCTGACGGAGGAGAGATGTCGTAGACGATGTCGCATCCTAAGGGTAATTGATTTTTTTAGAATCGGGCGTTTGTTTATTTATTTTTAGAATGGTGAATATGAGGACGTGGCAGCATGTATTTGGGAGAAAAGACGCGGGCTGAGTACAGAGGTGGACAATGAGGCTCTGGACGTCCGCTCACCAAAACAAGCTGGGTATCATCCATCGACCCAGGTGCAGGGCATGCGGTGTGAATCACTGCTGTTATTCCTGATAGAGTCCAAAGTTGGGTTTAGTATCAAATGGGGGTTGTAACAAGCGGACTTGGCACGAAACTTCCCCAAATAACAGACAGAGAGACCACCACAAGCAGAAGGTAAACATGGTCAAACGAACACTCACCCGCCAGCACCCGTTCCAGGTTCGCCATTGCCAAATCGTCAACTTCCACGACTTCGAGCTGGCCCGCGCGCACGCGTTCGATGTAGGCGGCTTCAAGAAAGCGCGATTTAAGTGGGCGCGCTGTGCTACGGTGTGAGGTTGCGAGATGGACCGAAAGAGAAAGACCCATAAGTCGAGAAACAAGCACAAAGAACATTGCGCACCATCGGACGGTGTACCCGCCTTGCAAAAGCTGTTGCACAATGTGTGAGCCCAGGAAACCTGTGCCTCCGGTCACCTTACCAGCACAACGTCAGCTTCTGGTCCTCATGTAAAGGAAACCATGGGACTTACGAGGACGCGTTGGGGCTCGGGGAGCATTGGTGACAGTAGGGCAGGGAAGCTCCGACTTTATAGCAGCCTTTTTTGAAAAAGGGACAGCGACGCCGCAAATGGCCAGGCCCCGCTCACGCACGGCATTGGCCATGTTTGCGTGCGGCATCGACTCGGCAGTGCGGCGGTGGCCACAAGCGCCCAGAGGGGCTGTGGCGCAAATCTAGGTTTTAATGAATTCTGATGGGAGTGATACGAATTTCTTCCCAACGAGGATTTCCACCCACGCCACAAGGACGAAGGCCACAATCTGATCAAGGGCATACAACAAGCACGGAATAACACCATCTTACCTCCAAAGCACCAGTTATCAAGCTGGGGAAGGGGTGTATATATCAATCAACCACAGCACGGGCAAATAAGGGCACGTTGCTGTTCACGGTAGCTAGCTAGAGGCTGGTACTACTCGTGCAATGCGGACTGGACGCATCAGGCGTGCTTGTGACTGGTCGTCGTCGGTGCGATCATGATAATGCGGCAAAGAAGAGCTTCCCCATCAACGCGTGTCTTTTTCCAGCGACTCGGTTCGGCTATGCAGAACTCCTACACAGCTACGACAGCCTGATGCTTGAGGCATTCTATGGCCATTAAGACCGGTTGTGGATGATCGGGCAAGTCTAGTATTACCGAGTGTGAGGTTGTAGTCCTGGTTGGGTGTGTGCGTATCATGTCTCTACCCCCACCACCTTTTTTTTTTCATTATCAGTTTTTTACTCCGAAGCCGGGAAAATTTCGATGGTGATGGGACACAAGCTCGCGAGCAGTCAAAGCATCGGCACAGTCGGTAGGATGAAAACTCTGGGCTATTCAATATCTTGTGGCCACATTCAAATCCGATAGCTTAGTGACTTCTCCTCACATAAGTCGCCTCAAACATGTAATTCACTGTGGTGAAACCAAAACATACATGGAACACATAAACTAGATTCAAGATGCGTCATGGCAGAGCTAGAACATGCGACTTGCATGCACGAGGCGAAATTTGCCTCGAACGTCGCTGTCACGCCGCTGAAGTTCCAGAGTCTCTAAATTCCCTTGTCGACCAAGTCAGACCTGGTAATCCGCTGGTCACCTGAAGGAACAGGTCTGGTCGCATAGCTTGTATCATGGGTCGCGGTAAATTCACCAACCCCAGTCTCATCATCTGAAGCCGGGCGTGAGCATATCTGGTTCTTCTGCGTTATTCTTCCGCCGTGAGAGCAAAAATCCGAGTCGGGGTCCCCAAATTCCTCCTGTAAGGCGTAGTGGATAGAATCGTTGATGGTGGTGATAAGAAAAGACGGTAAGGAGGCGCTGTCATTTCTTATATTCTCCTGGAGTGTCAAGTGAAAGCGGCAGACGATGATCGCGGACAAGCTGTGAATGAAAATAATCAGTCAAAAAATGGTGTCGTTGTTATTTGGGAGACATGAGACCTGTTCTGAAGTGGGGCTATTATCCCTCCGAGGCTTTCCTGTTTGACGCAAGCGGTAACGATTAACGTCGTAGTTGACTGATGACCGGACTACTCACTCTCATCACCTGAAATTCCGAGGAAAAAACACTAAGTTCACGAATTATAATTCACAAGAGATAATACCTTAAATAGGATGGTATCAGTCAGACAAAACGTAAGCACAAACCTGAACAACTCCGAATCAGATAGATAGAAGATAGTAAGATTCTCGGAACCGATACCCATATCTGATAAACCCTTATCCGAATTCAGTAACACTTTCCTGAACGGCAAAGAAATATGCACACCTTGCTGAAGCAGCAAATTGATGATAGTTTTCTTATCCGGTGCTTCAACCTCCCTTTGAAGTCTCCATATTTTCAAGGCGTTATAGAGGGTTACTGCGACAATACCCGTATCAAAGACTATTGTTAAGACCCCAGTGAGGGTTATCACTTGTTTGAAGCTTCAGGGCAGGTTTGAAAAAGGGAAGGAAGCACTTCTTACATCTAGAAACAAAAAAGTGGTGGTATGATTCGGTAATATGTTTGAGGTTGGCACTCACAATTGTAGGATATTGAACTGTGAATTGGTGGGATTGCAAGGATTGTTGAAGGCTGATAACTGAAAATTTGCTATCAACGCCGTCTTCCAGCACAGTTATATGAAGAAGGGCTTACCACAGTAATTACAAAATTACCGACAATCAACATCCCAAGAACTCCCAAGACAGTGCGATTCCGACTTGTAATGGCATAAATTCTTGCCAGTAATAGGCCTGGACGGGCATAGTGTGCATTAGTACAATGCATTTGAAGGACGCTATTGGTTTCACCTTGGATTCCTATGAGAACTAAATTTGATAGAACATACATCACATTAAACAGAATTTTACACGACCTATTTGACAGTGAGCTATGATAGTGGTTCAAGAGTTTCGAGTCATACTTAGATGACAATGGATGACCAGAATGTTCAATGAGCGTGTCTGCGATGCGCAATTTTGAAATTCACATACCGAGAGAGGAAAGTTATAGAATGATTCGAACAAATACAAAATTAACAGAGCCGCGGTTGCATAGCGAGCCAACAGGTAGAGTACGCCGCCAAGTCGGAATTTCTTGCACAAAATATGTTCGATTTCCGATGGCAGAGTGAGGAGGGTATCAAATGACAGCAACGCTAAAGTAGCGAAGTGACCGACAACCGTGAATGACATTAGGCAAGAGGGTATGTATGCTTACCGAGAGCAGAGCAGAGGACGTAATTGTTGGCTATGCTGTTTTGGGAAGCGAGATGATCACGATGATCTATATTACAATTTGAAATGCGATACGTACGTATCTGATTGGGCTTGGATGAGAGCCGCCGTGTCTGACTCCATTTACAAAATGAAAGGAATGATTTGGGACTGTAAAGAGCGACTTGAGGGTGGAAAGTGACCTGAGGGTAGAGCAATTCCCTGAGCCAGAGATATATATCATCCTAGCCGATCTCGATGCCAGCACGATAACGAATATTTACAGAGTTATTTGCTAGGTCATCGTCAAGGGACAAATGTGATGGAAGCTCTTTCTCGTGCTGACCCTCTTCCGTTTAATGCGAACGAAGGGTCAATCCAGCTGCTTCTAGCCTTCAAAAAGCCACCGATATCTCCATTTTTAACAGGTCCCTACTACCAGAACGTGGCGACTGCATCAATATATGCATATCGGGCCGATCGCACACCATCCGTTAAGTGTTGCCTTGGATACAGGTACTTGGCCAATATTCAACGCTCTTGGCAGGACACACCGTCAACAAGAACATGGGAAAATCATTCCTTGAAATAATCGGCACCGTGCCACACATTCCGAGTCATCCCTGAACCGCGCTTCGCTATGAATTCTTCTCCTTCCTCCCTTGGCACAATCATGAAGAGACAGTGTGATCGAGCGTAGAGTAGTCAATTTTCAATTTGTCATTGGTGATCAATTATCCATGAAGCGCTTTGGTGTTGCTACAATCCTGAGCAGGACAATGTCAGGTGAGCTGCAATAAGTATTATAACCCGATGATATGATATTTTGATGGCATAGGAGCGAACATTTTTTCCGCTCCTCACCCTTAAAAAAATACATATCATTATGTTTCCATACCTACGACGTAGTGAATGCCGCTTCTTGAATTGAGGGATTTGAATTTCTTCCAGCAACTATATCTGACGGCTACGGAGTATATGAGGAAGATCTTTGGGGCTTGTGGGATTTATGAGATTGGGGGGTGGGCAGGCGTCATGTCCTTTCTTTCCTCGCTCTATCTTCTAAGACGGAAAGAGAGGGTGGTTGCAAACCTCAGGTGTTCATGGTGAGATACAATGTTAGTACCGGACGAATTTTGCACACTGTAGTCAACCTTTCCGACGTCCCTGACGTGGAACTGATGCCTTCAGGCGACACATATATCAAACCAGTGTTGAAAATCGAAGAACAAAAGGATGGTATATTCCATGTAGAGAGAAGACATGAAAAATTTATTTATGGCATCTAAATACTTCCAGCATTTAACTAACATTGGACTCAACAATTCAGGGAAATATTCCAACACGCCTTATAACAAAATCAATAAAACAAGAGTGTAAGATAGAATGGATCAAAAATAAACAAGAGAACTTATAATGCAAATATGACTGACTAAGGGTCACTAGTTTTGAACTGTCATTTCTTCTTTTCCTTCTGGGTATAGCAGTCAAAGAATTGTTGGTAGATTGATGATAAGGGTTTGGCATGATATCTTTGGTAACTGCAAATGCATATAAGGTATTATCACCATCCAGTATTGCAATATTGACTGTGTGATTAAGAAAACACCACTTGACTTCCTCTGGCATGTTTGCAACACACAAATGTGCAATATGACAAGGGCATCCACACCTGTAGCATACCCCCTGTTTTGGAACCTGTTTTGAGGTAACCCAAGAGTGTGACAAAACTTTGGTGTGATTTAAGTCTAATCAAGTCCTCTGATGAGATGGTAGCAAATTAATACCAGTCTGGGTTGTCATCCAAAAAGAATTGTTTAGAGGGGGCCTTGGCAGGTGCCTTGTCAATTATGTGTAGGAAAAATAGTTTATTGGCATAAACTATTAGTTCTACCCTTGCCTAGGTTTATTTCCATGGGTGTTTCTATTTTTCTGGTTTAGTTCTTTTACTGTGTTTTTGTTGTATCTTAAATGTTTAGGGGAGCCTGCCACTTTGGTAGCAAGACTGAGGTATACTGGGAAACCTTCTACTTCAGTGGAAGGGTGAGATTTACTCTTCTGAAAAAACCTCTGTTTGTCAACAAGTCTTCAGACTTGTCAACGAAAGGGTGGCAACTGGTCTTTGGACCAATGTACCTAAGTGGTCTTTAGACTAAATTATAAGTGCTTGACTGCACTGATAATCTGGTGAATTATGGGTGAATGTGTTAGATTGAATGTTACTTTTATGCTACAGAACCAGTCTCTATATATACTAATTCTAAGCTGATTATGTAACTTCCCAATAAGGCAAGACCTTCCAGAAATTAGTGGAATGGTGTGGAAAGGGGTGGAAGGTCCTGGAAGCCTGTAGAAGTCACCCCTTGTAGTCATGGGTAATAAAAGATAAAAGATAAAAGAACATTCTCACAGCTGGTACTCTTGTGACTTGTATTCATTATATAAGCCTAGGAATTTGTTGTTTATTGTGGACTTGACAACTTGAGCTAGGAATTTGGTGCCATTTTCTGCAAGTTAGATAGTTGACACCAATGTTATTGTACATTGTGGGTCCATATGATAGACAAAATAGAGATGTTTGTGAGGTTTTTTCCTTGGTCTTGGAGTGTCTTGATATTTAAGAGTTAATTACTTAGAAATAATTCACTCTTAAATGGTCAGCCAAGATATTATAACATTTTTTTGGTAATCAGATAAGACTAATTTAATGGTGGGATTTTCTTGAGAGGAGAGGTTTGGATCTTGTATGGTGAACCAGTTCAGAAAATGACTAGAAACTGTAGGGAGCTTTCTGTAATTACCAACACTATCCCCCTCCAAACCTCTACTCAGGTTAACATGCCTCATGATTATTTAGTAAGAGTAGATCCCATAGTCTCCAGACATGGATTCTCTGGGTCCATAAGGCTGTTGAATAAGAGCATTGATTGGAATGTAGAAAGGATATCCCAAGCTCTTTTGATTCTTGAATTGTTGAGAGACTGATGGTTTCCATTTGGTATCTGGGGCTGGTTTCTTCAATTTCTTCATCTTCTGGTTGTTTTCTTTTAAGAGAAGTACTCACACCAAAGGAGTGTGAGGTAGTTGAATGAGAGGTCCACCAGTTATAGTATTCCCCTGGTTCTCCTTCATTCTCCATGAATTCTCCTTTGTCATTGTCTGGATATTCCAGCTGCATATGGTAAGAGATTCCCCAGTTATCTACTCTGGCTTTGTTGGTAGGAATTCATTTCCAGGTTGTGTCATGAGTCTCTGCACAAACTTCCTTAG
>QFEC01005117.1:9682-26045 GCA_003316585.1 Gomphus bonarii
GAGACTTGGAGAATCTTGTACCGCTCACCAGGTGCATATGCAATAAGTCCTGTCCTCCACGACCGCAACGGTTGAACTAGGGCCATATCAGGCCTCATCCCAAGGCCCCCAGCGCTAATGTCACCGAATTGTCAGTGGGAACCGAACTGAGAGACGAGCAGAACCAATGACACAAACCTCTGGATTGCGCCATGATGAATAATCGTGATAAATGACATGCGTAGGAGGAGTGGAGTTCCAGGGTACCCTAAAACGTTCCATAGCATCATCGGACTCATTGTCATTCTCCTGCGAACCAAGGTCAGAGGTTGCGATGGTGGACGGTGAAATGTGCCTTCGTACATTCCCCTTGGATGTCCCCGAGTGCTTGGGCGATGCTATGCCTATAGGATGTGGACCGGTGCGGCCCCCATCTTGGCGGACTTTCTCGTACTGCGACAGCTTGTACGCCACACTGAATGACAGATAGCCACAGTCAGCCGATCAGTCATTTATTAACAAGGTCCTTTTAAAGAAAAGCTTTGGAACTGGAACACCCACCTAGCCTTAGGAGCCATCAGAATTTTACCCATGCCTTTCCGCCACAGATCGACACAAATAAGGAAACATTCACTCTCCTTCTCGGTGATGAGCGAGTCGTCGTTTCGTGCCGTTCTGAACCGAATGGCTGAGGAATCGCCACTTATGGACCGAGGTGCCAGTGCGCCTTCCGTTTCCAAGGCACGAGCCATAGCTTCCGAGTCGGATTTCATTTGGGAGATTTTTTCAATGTTAATAATTCCTGATAGGTCTCGTGTTATACTATTTTCGTGGTCTGACGGCGTTGGGAAAAAGGCACGAGGGGCAATGACAGCGGCTCCGTTCCAGCAACTGAACACCTGGAACGGATCCAAATTGTAGAATTGTTTACGCTCAAAATCATCGTAAGGGAATGGCCTAGGAAGTGGCCAGAAAAGTCCTTTGATCGAAAAATACTCATACATGGACTCTTGAGAGTAAAATGGGCTGTGTAGTGCAGTTAAATGAGCTATTAAACGGAACTGGAACAGTACACGACTTACTGGCCAGACATGGTTCTTGCCACCCACCGGTCGTACACCACGTTATCCTCCCAGTCTGTGGCACATGTCATGTGTGATTCTTGAACCACATGCTGTGATATAATCTGTAACAAAAAAATTCCAGCAACGACACACATGATAAGTGGCTTTAAGAATACGCACCTCCAGTATATCACTCGTACACCAAAAAATATCATTCATGAAGAGCACCATATCAAACTCTTTGATGCCCAGCCGTTTGGCAGCCTTTCCATTATACAGTGATTCCAACGCTTCATTTCGGAGTCGGGCCAGTTCGACTATGCGACGGCCACCCGCCTTGTTTGATTTCATGCCCTCACCCTGTACCACAATCTGTATCCGTCAAGATGAGTGAACAAACAACGAATGGGACAGGTATTTGCACACCTCAAATGAAGCTCCAACTGCAGCCAATGTTCTCCCCAATAGCACGAGCAGCCCCGCCGTTAAATCCGTCGATCCATTCTCCAAAATACTCACATGAAACCGATGGCTTCCCATGTACGAGAACAAGACCGGCAACTCATGAATAAAGGTAGGCAAGACCGATTGCGCGTTGATCAAATTCAGCGCTAGATATATCGAGGAGTTGGACTGAGAGGCGGATAACGGAGCGTATCGCGGGCTAATCGACGAAATCGGTGCGCAGGCGGGGCGGTAGTATGGTGCTGGAAATGGAGCGGACAGATCGAGGGCGTCGGAGAGTCTTGTGTGTGGGGAAGGCAGGCTCTCTAGAGAAAATGGTGTTGGTGGGGCCTGTGGGACCGACGACCACGTTTGTGCCCGGAGGAAACTCAGCAATCCCGCGCAGAGCAGGAGCACGGCTATGACAAAAAGGGCTGCACGTCGGATGAGAGTCTGGCGTTGCCTAAACGCGCGCCACAAGAGCTGGGTGGGCCGCTTTTTACTGTGGACATGTCCATCCTCAGAGGTAGGAAGTATGCTGTAGCGGGACGTGACCATCACGGGCCACCGCTTTTGGGCTCCGAAAGAACGCACTCGGAGGTGTGATGTGTGACGGGGTAGTGACCGTGACAGTGGTTATGTAGTGTAGCATGCCACCGCCTCTCGTCAAGAGCGTGTAGTCATTCTAGGTATCCATATCTTAACACGCATGCCGCGCGTGCCGTGCCGGGATAGCTACACCGCTGTGCACCATCCCCATTAGGAATGCCTCTCGTTCGTTGAACAACGGAGGCCCGGTGCGCAGACGCTGCCGAGAAACGTTTTCTTTTTCATTCCAGTGTCTTCTGACTAATAGCTTACGTATGGAATGTGCATTTCCCAACATGTGAGTCGCGCTTTCTGCCTGCTTTTGACCGTGACCTGACCCTCCTCGCCCCCAGATGGTCAGTCCACTCTACAGCGTACTGCCTACCTCCGAAAAGGCCCATTTTCACACCAGACAACGTTCTGCGCAGCTCGTGTGGCGCATCTTTAGGCAACGTCAGACCGCCATCCGACGAGCAGCCCTGCTCATCATAGCCGTGCTCTTGCTCTGCTCCGGAACACTCAGAGTCTCTCGTTCGAGCCCATGGTCATCGGTGCCCACCGCGCCCTCAACGCCATTCACTTTGAAAAGCGGGTCATCTTCTAATGCAAAATCACCCGGCGCCTTCGCCTTAGCTGCGCCTTTTCCAGCCCCACACTATCGCCCAGCCTGCGCATCGATGACGTCGATAAACCCTCGATACGCCCCGTTATCCGCCTCTGAATCCAACTCCACTATATACCTGGCGCTCAACCTGCTGAACGCCCAAGCAGTGTTGCCCACCTTCATCCATGAGTTGCCGGTGCTCCTATCGTACATGGGAAGCCATCGGTTTCACGTGAGCATTCTGGAAAATGGTTCTACAGACTTAACGGCTGGCCTGCTTGTGATGCTGGCACAAGCCTTGGCTGCAGTTGGAAGTTCATATGAAGTATGCAAATCCATACCTTGCCCTTGCCCATCATCTCTACGCTCATAATGTCGGATGCAGATTGTGGTCCGAGGACAAGGCGTCCAGTCAGACAAGGCACACGGACGTCGTATCGTAGAGCTTGCCCGCCTCAGAAACGCCGCATTGCAGTCACTTTACAATGGAAAAGCTGCGAAACAGTTGGGGATTCCACAGTTTGATATGGTGTTATTCATGAATGATATATTTTGGTGTGCTGGCGATATGCTGGAGGTGCGGATCTTTTCTTTCTAGGTAATTTGGTATGCACGTCGTTGACCGAGTCTTGCGGCAGATTATACAACAACACGTGGTTCAGGAATCGCACATGACGTGTGCAACTGACTGGGGGACTAACGTGGTGTATGACCGATGGGTCGCAAGGACCATGTCTGGCCAGTGAGTCATTCACTCCATTCAAAACACACGCCTCACCAAGAAAAAAAAAACGTATCACACAGTCCATTTTACGCCCAAGAGACGTTGCTAGACTATTTCAATGGGCCCAACGCATATTCTCCCCCATTCCCCGACCCACTCCCTTACGACGACCATGACCGAAAACAATTCAAAGCACTGCGTCCCTTCCAAGTATTCAGCTGTTGGAACGGCGCGGCTGTCATCGATCCTCACGCATTTCTCACCACGTCCTCCGATCAGCATAACAGTATGACCACGAGTCACGACGATCATTCAGCAACATCCGATTCTCTAGAAGAACAAGTAGAAAACACTTCCGACACGATTTTGGATACGGAATCCGAGGCGGTGACTGGTTCCCCAGTGCCCGAAGTGAAAAAACAAACCACCAACCGCTATCCACTGCGCATTCGGTTCAGGACGGCCCGCAACGATGAATCTCGCGTCACCGAGAAGGCGAGCGAGTGCTTTCTCGTGTGCGTCGATTTGTGGCAGAAAGGGATGAGTAGGATCTTGTTGGTTCCTAGAGCTAGGTGGGTGTTGCATTTCGGGTTTAGCTGTTGATTTATGTGACTGGGCTGACTCTTCCCTTCCCCTCTTCCACCTCCTTATCACATCAAATCATCTGAATGCAGTGTGGCATACGAATTATGGCAGTACGAGACCGTCCGCCAAGACGGAGGACGCACAGTCCCGCATCCAATAGGCATAGAACCGCTCAATCCCATGTCTCCCTCGGGGTCCTCAAAGAGTGAGGTACGTATACGAAACTCCCACCGCGTCGCATATGTCGTAACTGTGGATCCACAGGCGCATCGTGATCATGCTATCGATCATGATCATGCTCCCAATCACGACCACGCTCCCAACCACGACTCGAACGCACTCGAGCAACAAAACGTGCAGATATCCTGGCGTTCTACCCCACCACCGAGCATCGTGTATCATGACCACGCGTGGTGGCATGAGAAGGAGGTGTGTGGATGGTTTCTGTGTTCTTCTCCTCTCCTCTCCTCTCCTCTCCTCTCCTCTTTCCTCTCGTAATTTTTTTTTTCAAGAAAAAAGGAAAGAAAAATAATAATAATAATGATCATTTGGCTTTTTTACAATCATTTGGCATCTTTTTGTGATCATTTGGAATTTTATGATCGTCTTGTCTTCGCGATCGTCTGATCATCATCTGACACTTTTTTTTTTGTTTCGCGCTAGCGCTGGGGTCCTTGGGACGAGGCTTGACACCTTGAAAGCTTTTGAGGTATGAGGTCGGCTTGGTTCGGATCGATTTTTCGCAGTTTTTTTTTTTTTTTCCTTTCTTTTCTTTTCTTTTCTTTTCTTTCTTTACTAGAGTTACTACAGTGAAAGGGATGGTCATGCGTATGTAAAGTGTAATCCTGTCTGTTCTTTTTTTCAACCTATTGTGGTGGTGGCGGTGGTTGCGGTGTTGTCTGAACTGCTATCTTCCTCTGCTGTCTGCAGATTAATATTTTATTTTTGCAAGGGGATTCGGAATATGAACTTTGAAGACTCAGCTCAAAGCTCGAAAGATAGTGTGCACGAGGAAGTAGTAATTACACAGATACCTGATTTCAGAATGAAAATACTGTATTTGAATCATACAATAAATCAAGCCGCAAATTCGATAATTGGTCCAGACCACCAGGCAACAAAATTAACACTCCAATCGAACATTTTCGCATTGTCCACTCCCATGACGATCGGTTCCCATGACAAGCAGAACTTGCAGCTTATATAAGAAATACCAGGGGCTCAAAACCCTTAATCACCGTGTGTACTTGTTAATTACACCGCAACTCCCAAACACAGCAACATCAAGCAGGCGAGGGAAAGAAAAAAGTATAAAAAATATGAAAAAAAAAAGTAGGAACTCGCGCGCGCTGCCAAGGAAGATGCTGAATGTAGTACGCTATGGAGGCAAGGTATATAGACAGAGGGCAGGGTGGGGGGGTAAACAAAGCGATGAATGCGACTGTGCCACATGCACGTTTTGGCATGCTTGAAGGTGGTGGGTTCTAGTAGTAGACATGGAGTTGGCGAAGAGAATAGAAAGATGATATTGTGGCGTATTGGGGAGAGAAACGATGAAAAGGGTCCGTCAAGTCCTGTAATTGCCATGTAATTGTTTTGACTGCTCATAAGAGAAAGGGGGTGGTGAGAAGGGCAAGTATGCCTGCCATGATCAAGCTGGTGCTAAATTCGAGGTGGCTTCCCTGGTTATTTATTCACGATATCAGCGCCACATTCACAAACACAAACGGTGTGAATGCTATCTCACATGTGAGGTGCTGCTTGCAGGCGTTCCGTTGCCACTAGCGCTGTTTGATGACGAGTTACCACTACTCGAGTTCCCGGTGCTCGAAAGCCCATTGAGGAAGGTACCTGTCCAGTTGGTTGGGACAGTCGAAAGAGTCTTGTTCGACCTTGTCTCTTGATAAACATCCTCGGGCTGTAGACCGAGACATTGTTGGATTGATTTAATCTGGATAAGATGTGAGGATATTAAAATGGAAAGGATGACAAAGGAAAGGAAATATAGAAAAGATCAGATGGGCGAGCTTGTGCTCGAAGGTAGCTGAGATAGGTTTCTGCAGAGCACTAGTAAAACTAATGCATAAAGCCAAATGCCTCAAACATCATGTATATGTAAGAACTCGCAATGATGACATTGAGCGAGTGAATAACACGAGTCACGACGGTCTGAAAAATGGGACGAGAAACGCACATTGAAAGAGGGCTGATGCGAGAGAGCCGCAGGTAAAGTGTATCCAACGGCAAGGTCAACCGTTGACGCATAGAGATCGTGCTCCAATACGATGAAACCCGATTGAAGTTGACTGAAACATGGTAAGCTAGGAAAAATAAGTCAAGTTGGCACAAACACACGTCGCATTGGCTAGGATTTTTTGGAACTGCGTGTAGGAATACGTGCCATTCGAGGCGCCACTAGGAATCTCCCAATCATTCGTGTCGTATTGTTCTTTTGTAACGGCTGGAGACAAAACGTGTTATCAAATAATCAGTTCTGCAAGCTTAACCCTCACGGTCACGAGTCCAAATAATGGATTGAAGGCCCATGGCCATAGCAATCGCCCTAACCCGGTCATCGATATCACCATAAGGAGGACGGAATGTAGTGGGTGTGACACCAATGACATCCTGGGTGCAAAGTGAGGATAGACAGAGTAGTCTCTGACGGTAATTACCTTGATAATCTCGCGGGTATAGCCAAGCTCGGCAACAATCTCCAGGTTAGAAAGGGTGGTGAGATGCTGATGGAACCAAGTATGAACGGAAATTTGGTGACCAGCCATGTACTCGGCCTGAAGCGTGGGTGGATTCCAGTAGACGCTGGAGCCCACGGCGAAGAAAGTAGCTTGGAGCTTTTGTTGCTCGAGGTAGTCGAGCAACTAGGAAAATGTTAAAGGGGTAGGATGAAGATGACCAAGGCACAAACTGACCTTAGGGGTATACGGACTGGGGCCGTCGTCGAACGACAGACCCCAGTCCATTTTGTTTGGGCAAGTGACAATGTCAGTGCTGCGGGTGCACCCACCACAGGTCCACCAGCAACGACTGAGGTCAGCTGCAGCCTGTATTTTTAAGTGAGAAACCTTGACACAGTGCAAATCCTGACACCTACATCGGGATTTGAGCTACAGAGGGCCTGATCCGAGGTAGGGGGGATGTCGGGTATGAGGACGCCATCGAGCTCCTTCAACCACTCTTGGACCAGGGGGGTATCTGTGGGAGCAACCTGGGTTGGAACGGGATATTTGGAGCGGTCAAGGGTTGCTGCAGGAACAAAATGTCAGCAATACAACGAGTAGTGAACGGATGCAACACGGACTGGTAGGCAGGGGAGGTGCGCCAGAAACCGGAGGAGATGCACCGGGCGAGAAGACTAGAGAGATGGGAACTGTAGCCTGGCTGGGCATACCACTGACGATGGCAGTAAGCGCGGGGATACTGGGGTCTGTCGCGGTGAGTGTGCTGGGGGGTGAAGAGGAGGATCCTGAACCGGCTGCTAAAGGCGACGGTGGAGGAGGGCTCGGGCCCGCTGCAGAGGCGGAGACCGACAGTGAAGAATGCGGGCTCGACGAAGCCTGACGTGCATGGAATATGTGGTCGTGATGCGAACGTTTGAGAGGCAGAGGTTCAATGTGGGCCAGCGCGCCAAGGGGAGTGAGAAAAAGGATGGCAAGACCGAGCGTAACTTTAGTCGCCATTGCGGAAGTCGTCAAGTAAGATAGTAGAGAACGGTGGGTGTCAAGTGAGTGTGGAGTGCTGACTCTAGGTCGCGAGGGTCGGTGGTCAGAGACAAGGGCGAATCTGCAAAAACTCCGCACGAACAAGCGCTCAGAAAAAAGGACACTGCCGAGCTGCCGCACGCGTGTGAAGCCATCTTGATTTGTCACCACCCAGGGCGGTCACATTTGGAATTGCCTTTTGCAGAGTGATGCTTGTTAAAAGAAAGAAGAGGAAAAACCACCAACTCACCATCTCTCTACTAGCATCAGCACTTAGCGTGATCTTCCCGATATCCCGCGCAAGTTTATAGTCGATCGTTACGAGTCGGGCATATACGCCCTAACCCTGAGAGCGTGGTATGAAATTGTTTCTCGAGATCCCTAACAACGGTTGACGTGTGGGGCCCAGTGATGGTAAGATCAAATATGACGACGACGCGACTAGAGTGCTGAGCAGCAAGATGTACAGCCTATTGACTTATTTACTTTGGTCTTTGAAAGCTCAATGAAGAGGAGTGGTGAAATGGTGAAACAGGCAGATATCAGGTGCAAAGAGATGGGAATGAACGGTAGTTTTTATGGATGGGGTGTATACCTTTAATAACCTGACCAGTTGACTATACGGGGCTCTGCTTTTTAATATACGTGCGAGTTTCAAACACTCTTGGTTGTCATCTTCCAGAATGCCAGCCATGTGTATTGCTGTTGATTCTATCATTTGGAATTCACCGCCTGTCCCTACATATCCACCTTTCTGTTATCATCTCTCCCACCGACGATCGAGCGTCGTTGATGCCCCAAGCTGCGTCACAATCTCCGTCGTCTCCATCTTATGGACGAAAATGCTGATCAACATTTGTCTAAAGAAGTCTTCGTTCAACATTCAAGTGAGGAAGCGTCAGGCCTCCCTAGGCATTCTAACTGATTCACTCTCTTTTGATTTTGTTCTTTCTGTAACTATCACGACATCGACAATATATATACACCAAGTGTAAAAAAACTCGCGTCAAGTTTATACAGAAAAGTGAGCTGCTAAACACTGACAATTGAATGCAAAGGCCCTCCCAATATAAGTTGAGGTCCATGCGTACAGCGTTGAAATTTGTAAAAATAAATGTAAAAACAACACATCGAAAACGAGATGATCACCTGTGGAGTCGAAGCCAACCCCTGATATTCGGCGGCGGTAGTGTCACCACGTAAACCTGTAACTACAAACCCAGCGTTCGCTTCATACTCGGTGGTAAAGCCACGCCGGCCAAGAAAATATAAACATTTATATATTTATGTTACGCTCCTGATATTCACACTGACAAGTCGCTGGAAAACGATTCGAAGCTCAGAACGTACTATTTCTGGACTATAGGACCCTTGACGGGTGACTCTTAGCCAAACAACTAGAAACTAATCCCGCGGCTATCTTTAACTTTCTTCGCTTTTGAGAGGGAATCCGGGTAAAATACAAGCTACAGAGGTTAACGTCTGGGGAAAAAAAATTTGCTAGAACGGAACCCTGCAGTCTATCCATGCAAGAATCAGACCAAACGGCGATTTGAGCCTGGGAAAAAAACACTTGAAATAGAAAATCTTCTCCTCAAGGATGTATAGGAGCAGGCGCCGCTAGCCTTCTCATCTCACACGGAAAAAAGAACAAAAAGAAAGGGAAAAAAGCAAATTTTGGGCATCCTCCCCCGTCCATTGAAAAGCTATTTCCGACAAGAGCTCGTTACTGGAGATTCATTCAGGAGCAGCAATGAAGCGATGCCGTGGAAAACATTCCCACCACTGAATTCGGAGAAATGCGATTGAACATTGTCTGAAGTAACTTATAAACTGAATAAGTTGTACATGAACGGCCTTTCATATTTTCATACATACCCCAATCAATCAAGCAACACAGCATGCATCTTACACACGACCTCGTCGACCCCGTTTTTCAAAACAGGTTGTAAGCCTTCGTAAGTGGCAGCCTCTCTGCAGGCTCCACGTCCATCAGCTCGCCATCTGCCATGACATCGTATGTCTCCGGGTCAACAGACATCTTCGGTCTGGCAGAATTCCACTTCATATCGCTCTTCCTAACATTTCGACATCCGCGCACGGCCTCGGCGCGTTTACGCAGTCCATAGGACGCAATCGCGCCCTCGTCCAGGGAAATCTGCGAGACAAAGTGCACGGAATTGAGGGCGGCAGAACCAGGGTGGGCCCCCCACATGGGACGCGAGAACACGGGTTGCACGGTCGGGATCGAGGCATTGGCGTCTCCCATCTGGCAGTGCCGTGAGCGTGTCGTGGTGGATTGAGGATACAACGAAACATACTTGCGCGAACACAATCACACCGGACTTGAGAACCATTTCCGGCTTTGCACCGAAATTCTCGGGCTTCCAAAGCACGAGATCTGCAAGCGTTCCCTCCTTCACCTGTCCTACTAGATGGCTTATTCCATGTGTAATGGCCCTTATAATGTACAATGTAATAAGTGGCACGGTCGGTAAGATATGGGAAAGCGGTACTGCACTCACGGATTAACAGTGTACTTTGCTACATATCGCTTTACTCTCCCATTGTCCACACCTTCATGATCGCCCAGTTCCTTGAGCGACCCTCTGAATTCGCGCATCTTTGCCGCAGTGCGCCATGTGCGACTGACGACCTCCCCGATGCGTCCCATCGCCTGAGAGTCAGAACTGATCATCGAGATGGCGCCGGTATCATGCAGAACGTCTTCGGCCGCGACAGTTTCGGCGCGGATGCGCGACTCTGCGAAGCAAAGATCTTCGGGGATGGATTTGTCGAGGTGATGACAGACCTGTTTACTTTTACTTGACAGCGCTACTAGAGTGCAAAAACCCAATCTTACCATGAGCATCTGGAAAGGCAATAAGGACACGTCAGCACAAAAGTAAATATTTTACTACTCACATCCAAGTGTTCATCTAGGGTGTTACGCGCGAATGGTCTCGTCGGGTTCGTCGAAGAGGGCAGTACATTGTCATGCTCGCACACAACGATGATATCGGGAGCATGTCCACCGCCTGCATCGAACGTGTAAAGTAAGGTCTGCACAACTAAACGTAACCAGATTGATTCTCACCTGCACCTTCGGTGTGGTAAGTGTGTATCGTGCGTCCTCCGAATGCTTCAATGGTACCTGCAACACTAGACGATATACCGAGGTAATTGAAGCAACTCGGACCTTACGTACTCTCGACGAATCCACTTTCGTTAAGCGTATCGGTATGAATATTGACCTACAATCCGTGTGGGCGCTCTCAATATGTGGCAAGATGAAACAGGCAAGGTTGACGCACTTGCACGTCATATTTATCACCAACATCCAAGCAAGTGCGAATGGCTGCCGGCGTGCTGCCCCAATCCTACAACGCATTAGAATAATTAACCTTCTCTATTAATAGTATTATACCTCGTGTAGTTTGAGACCTGCAGCGCCCGCCTTGACTACATCTTCCAACGCTTCGGGTCCAGAATCATTGCCTTTCCCCGTAATGAGGAAATTAACAGGTAGCGAGTCAGCCGCAGCCAGCATATGTTGGATATAAAAGGGCGATGGCGTGCATGTCGTCGCAGACGTTCCCGCAGAGGGACCCGTCCCTCCTCCAATGAATGTCGTGATCCCTGCCAAAAACTTCAATATACCCCAGGATATCGTAAGACCAATCGAGTAGCATACCGGACGCAAGACCCTCCGTGAGTTGCTGCGGACATATAAAATGCACATGCGCATCCACCGCTCCAGCCGTGACAATCAGCCCTTCTCCGGCAACAACTTCGGTCGCCGAGCCCACAATCAAGTTGTCATGCACGCCATCCTGGATGTCCGGATTTCCCGCTTTACCCAGACCGCAAATCCTGCCGTTCTTCACCCCAATGTCAGCCTTGAATATTCCAGCGTGGTCGATAACAAGTGCATTGCTGATCAGGAGGTCAAGGGCATTTATCGGGTGATGTGAGGACGCTTGTCCCATGCCGTCGCGGACGGTCTTCCCACCCCCAAATTTGCACTCCTCCCCGTACACGGCCTGGGACAATATATTTAAAACACGGATATACCTTCTTATATATGACGTACCGCATCCCACTCAACCTCGACGTACAGTCCCGTATCACCCAGACGTACGCGGTCGCCCACAGTCGGCCCAAACATTGCCGCATACGCCGCGTGGTCCATTTCTTTCGCTTTCAGTTCAATTGCATGTCTCGGACTTGGCTCAGGTATATGCGCAAATCCTTTCTGCATCAGCGCGCGCACAATCTCCTCTGTCCGTTCAAGATTGACATGACCGGTAGAGAGGGCATTCCCTCCAGAAACGATGCGTTTTCCAGAAATCGCACAAAGCGTGACGGTTTTTGTGTCTCCAGGCTCGAAACGAACGGCAGTTCCGGCTGGGATATCCAGGCGCTTGCCATATGCGAGACCTCGGTCAAATGACAATTGGGGATTAGTCTCAATGAAATGGTAGTGCGAGCCGACCTACGTGAACCAAGAGAGATCAATAAAACGAGCAATAATAACGGGTTGCTCTAGGGATACCTGTATCGGCCTATCTCCATTATTGGTGACGCGTAGCTGGACTCGCTCTCGATTCTGGTTGATCACGATGGGTTCCTTGCGGACAATGAGAGCCCCAGGAGCTGCTTCTCGTGCGTATGCAGAAGGCTTTTCGAGTGGGAACAAACTTAGAGGTGGGCTAGGTAGAAATGATCCATAAAGTGCATCGCTGATACTACCATCATTAGTACAGATAGGATCGTGTACAGTGACAAGGAAAACACTTGATCAAAGATGAGCATCATATTGCAAGAAAAACAGGAGCCACATACCCGTCCGGGAATGTCCCTTCGACCTGGATATCGTGAATAGCACTAACCACGCCGGGCAAGACATGTCTCCGTCCTAGCAAGTTCTTCCCCAGCTGCATGAGATCAGCCACTGAGTAATTGCCATCCCGAATTCGCTCGTGCAGTTGACTGGCGATGAGAGCTACCGCTTCAGTCCTGTTCAACTTCAAACCACGGGCAAGACGTCTCTGTGCAAGCCACCCAACCTACAAGGACTCTGAGAGAACTATTCACGTAGTAGGAGCAATGGCAATACCTGGTCTATAAGAAGCTTGTCTTGCTCACGTGGGAGGAGTCGCATCTTAGGGTTTCGAGACAAAGCCAAGCCAAGCCAAGCCACCTTCCTCTTTGGGGAAATCGGTAGCTAATTACACGTAAGCGCCCAGTTTTTCTGTTCACACAGGCGAAAAGAGAACTGCGCATTGGGTCATATCGCAACCATTCTGCTTGAAAATCAATATGTAACTTGTCTCACCAAATATTCAGTGCCTTGTAATGAGAAAAAAAAATAGGAAAAAAAAAACAATAAAAAAAACATGTAAAATTGCCACAAGAAATTTGGGTTTCCAGGCGGTCCAACGCGCAGTTGCAGAACCACTGTAGCAGCACCAAATCAACTCAGACCTGTTATATATTTTGTTGTAATATAATATATATGTATATAGAGGAGACAGAGTACTTTTAATGTATCAGAGTCCATTAGGAGATTTTATATAGTGTACAGCCAAGACAAATAGTTTCTAGTTAATTATTGTTCTAGAGCTCTACAAGACACAGTTCATTGTATAAATGGGATACCAATATCAACTACCCTTGGATCCTCTGTAGTAAATGCCTCGTCCATCGTCTGCACCTCAATCTTGCCATACACACATTGTGCTCCGCAACACTCATTATCTTCGCCCCTTTAATGGCGGCCTCTACCATCATCTCACTCGGTGCCACGCCAGACGCATATAATAAAACTGCCTCACTCGCCCTGCAACCAAGCACAGCGTCTGGGTTGATGAACAATTCAGGCAGCGTCACCATCCACTCGCTCGACAGGTTGGGCTGTTCAGATGCAGACTCGAACATCGAATGTTTAGGCTCGAAGGATAGGCCTGAGATCTCAACGAGGAGATGATCTGAATCAATCCTTCCCAACCTGATCATGATTAGCAATTGAATCGAGGAACGGCAACAAACGGAACCTGCAACAAACACAACCTAGGCAATGACGGACACCTGTCGCAATAAGTCATGAGAGACCTCCATCGAGTTTGACATCCTCTCTTGCCAATGTTCCCTCTCATCTCCCACAAACTCATTGAGTACACCTGGGATGCATCAAGTCCACCGTGTTATAGATTGTACTGCCAAGTAGAAGTTACTTGTCTCAGCTATAGTACACTATATAAAATCTTCTAATGAACTCTGGTTCATTGAAAGCACCTTGAGTCCTCTGTATACATGTATATTATTTTACTAGAAAATATCTAACAGGTCTGAGTTGATTTGGTGTTGCTACAGTGGTTCTGCAATAGGGGGTTGGATAGGGCCAACTGCCTGAAATATAAATTTCTTGTGGCAACTTTACATGTTATTTGTAAGGGAAACCCCTGGAGCGCTTGCCAAGGTTACCAAAGTCACATGGCTGAGGCTAGCAAGGGGGAAATCCTTAGTCTATTAACATATACACAGGAAGGGGTCTCACCTAGTAAGGGGGAAATCCTAAGAGGAAAACTTAGGGTCCCTTGCTAGTGAGCTATGCAATATATATAGTCATTGCCCACTTTCTGATTCTACTTCCTCAGCATACCTTACTCTTCAATTGGGCCTGAAGGTATGATGACCCCACAATCTGTATCCAGCACTATGGTACTTGGGCCAATACCTTGGCCTCTCAGTTCAGGATTACCTCATGTCTGGGCTGAGCAACTGTTGCTGCACTCATCATTTAAATGCACAGTTTGGCTCAGTAATCCTTGGTATGGGTGGATTGGGTATCAGTTCAGGTTTTGAAATGGATGGTCCCCTGACATTATTATTATTATTACCAGGTGCTGCATATTAGGTGGGACAAGTTTTAAATTGATTTTCAAACAGAATGGTTGTGATATATTGGGAATAGTAATGGTACTATGGTAATTATGGTATTACATATGAATATCTGAGTTCTAATAGATAAAGCACCCATGTGGATGCTTGCTATGCTCTGCCATCTGTCTGTGTGTGAGTCTGGCACAGTCTGTTAAGCACAGTAGTAAAAGCTAGAGATATACAGGAAGCTCAGACACAGACACAGACACAGACACTAACACATATGGAGGATGTGGTTGCTCAAACAAGCCTCAATTTTCATATTGGCAGCTATACAACCAAATAGTCCTCAACACTACATATATCAACACTCCCACCTGATAAGGATGTAAGAAAAAGAAACAAAGCTCCCACCAAATAAATAGAACAAGACAGCTCCCACCAAATCTAACAATCAGATGTGCATCATAAACTCAGGTGAAGGGGTGCAGGAAAGAATGGGAGATGAAGGTTGACTGGTGAATAAGGCACTGAATTATACTTGAGGTGTCTGAACCATATCACCAGTTTCTGAAACAAAATGAGCCTGTGCCCAATGTGGTGGACCTGTCATAACCCAATCCTTGATATGCTGAGGCATGTCATGAATGCAACATGCAGCAATGTGACCTGAACAACCACAGCGATAACAATGACCTTCATTATGTCAGGGGATGATGTCAGGGTTCAGCTTGGAGTTTAGTTTGGAGTTCCTTGTCAGTTTGTCATTTCTTGTTTATGTCTTTCCATGCCTTTGCATGCCCTGCATCTGCAGATTACATAATAAGCACCAGGCTAGGGTATATAAGTGTGACTGGTGTAATGGTTACCCCTCAGCTTGATCTCTGAGGATTACCGCTACACCAGGTGGGCTCTTTATGTATTTACTGCTAGTAACCCTTGTATAAACTGAGTATTACCGCTACACCAGGTGGAAAACCCCCTTATCAGCTCATTAATATTGGAGTATCTTGTTGTTGTGACCTTGTCAATAGCATCACCCTCACAGATGACTTGTTTTGAGCCCTGAGCCAAAACTAAAACAGCTTGGCCAGGAATACACTGAAAAACCTGAGGTTTTTGGCAAAAGCTTCCAAACCTTTGGCACCTTCAAGCCTGCTAAACAGCTCAGCACTTACCCATGAAGTCCCTGAGCCAGGAGACAAGACTTAAGGTGTGAAGCCCAGGACCAAGGAAAGCTGAGATTCACTCAACCCAAGGCCAAGTCACTTAGGCTGAGGAGAGATACCTCATTTTGGGCCAATATCCTTAAGGGCTGAGTGCTTGAACCATGGTTTTATTAGAAGAGGCAATGGATATTCCATTATCTGGTGGCTGCTTAGCTAAGTGCCAGCAAGCGATGGAGTTCCCTTTAACAAACTACCATCACTCGCAGGTAAGACTGTCATGTATACAAAGTAGAGTTCCCTTTAACGAACTACCATCACTCGCAGTGATTGCTCGTGTGATTAGCTTCCAAGTTTATTAGGTTATGGGCCCTGGACGTACATAAATCATGAAACCAAGTCACATCAATCTTCGTTCAATAAACGACCTATGGTCTAACACTCAAATGCCTGTCTACAACATCATTCTCAAATCAGGGTCATGTCCTCTTTATCACTGTAGGCCACGTCTGTCACATTACCTCACTCCCACACCGCTCATTCAACCGCAATGGCCGATATCACAGCACAAATTTTGGCGGCATTGAACAAACTGTCGACCGATC
>QFEC01005122.1:0-39205 GCA_003316585.1 Gomphus bonarii
AAAAGAACGCGTCACGCGCTGTGCCCCAACCCGATGTTGTGGACCATCCGGTGGTTCAGCCACTATTGTCAATGAGGACATTGACCTTAAAGGAGGGGGTAATGTTATAATTTCTTCACTCCTCCCCTTTTCTATTACTTGTTATTGGACTCCGCTACTCCACCGGACTATATGTACAGTTCTTAGGTAATTAGTTAAAGCTCAGTCTTGAGCTGGTCAATACACCGACAAGTATCATTGCTCATTTCCCTCTTCCGCTCCTAAGTATTGAAGCTCTTGTTGTTGCTGACAACTTCACAAAAACCTCCTGATTGCAAATGCTACCCAAAGCTCATCATTTGAGATCTGAAAATATTCAGAGAAGTTACTGTTACTATTCTGACATTGCTCACAGATTTCTGAGCACAGAGCTGAATGCCTTAATATTCTATTAAATTTACAGGTTGTTCAGAATACCAAGCCAACCCATCAGTACCAGCATTAAAGGATTCTGCTTTCTTTGACTGTACCTACTAAGCATTTGCAGTCCAAAGATCTTGGTTGCTCTGAATATTAATGAGAATTCTATGGAGCCCAAAAGCTAAAGGACAATGAACTGAAGCCAGAGATGTTTACAGATTCAATTTTGGAAGAAACACGGCAAGCCGATCTTTGGCTTCATGCTGTTAATATTGCAAAGTTCAAACCTATGTCTCACTTTCCCATTCCCCCCGTCTCCTTTTAATAGTTGCTGTATTTTTAGAAAGGTTATCCTTCTGACAGTTTGT
This sequence comes from Gomphus bonarii, assembly GCA_003316585.1. Lineage (NCBI taxonomy): Eukaryota > Fungi > Basidiomycota > Agaricomycetes > Gomphales > Gomphaceae > Gomphus > Gomphus bonarii. The sequence continues at coordinate 768 of QFEC01005122.1, forward strand.
TTTTATAATATTACATACTTCTGACATATCTTACTATTATTCCTCTTGCCTACACATTTCTCTGATATCTCACACTCGATAGCCATGAAGGATTCAAGCTCGGAGCTTCTCTGCCTTTTCGTACCATCCCTGATCACTTGTTGTTGCCACTATTCTATGTATTTATGTGCCGGCTTGAGCCTCGTCCAGTTTCCTGGTCGAAAGACAGTCGGCATCTGTTTTGTCCAGCCAGTCGTCACGTCCAAGTAAGTGTAGATTGTCTCGACTTTTGGGTGGTTCAGGGTGACTATCAATGGTAAGTGAAATCGATTTCTCAGCCTGAGAACCTGGAGGGCAACTTCCAGACCCCCCTTACTATTCTGGAGCTTAGGTAACCGTGACGCCCGGACGAATTCCCTAAGTATTATTATTTTCTGTTGGGTTTTCTGCAGGAAGACCTGGGGAAACTCCGGATCAAGAAAACCGGTCATCCGCACCAACCACTGCCTTACTATATGGCACATCGGCGTTCTCGCTGGCAGGCATTGCTTCATACCAATGTTGACGAACTCGAGAAAGTCTATTGTTTTTGCCTTTTTCGAGAAAAAAAAAGGCTGAATTTAAATCCGCAACAGTAAGCTACTTGACATTTAGGCAATGCTGTGAAATTGAGATAGGGGAACGAGGTCAATGCGGCGTATGATGGGCTGGTACAAAAAATGACCTCACCCAACTAGTTTTGTGTTGAAATGAGAATATGTCGTCGGCATCGAGATATGACTATCCGTGTTAGAGACAGTGGTCTCATTAGTGGGCCAAGGAAGTATACGATCAGGGCGACGCTGCACAGCCTAAGGATGGGATCGGGAAAACTGGTGTGCTCAGGAAGTTGTGAGCATGCACCATGTTACAGAGAACAATAATGGAAATGATGGCCTCGGATTAGTTGGGATTGGCTGACCGCAAAAAGATTTTGTAGTTACGCCGACCGAAAAGGAGCTGTGGGGCGTTCGGCCCTCCAACTGCTTCGCCTTTAGTATATTATCCTTCCTCTTACCACCACCTTCTCCCTTGCGCGCCATGGCGTCGACAATCCCTCCTTCAGCCAACTCAACTTCTATTTGTGAGTGCATGTTTTTCTCATGGTGACGCGCAGATCTAACTGCGGGCGGCAACGTGTTCGCAATTCATTCTTCTTGATAATCTTTCCTGATTATACAATTCTTTTTATACATTTTCTTCTTTCGTCGTCAATCCCTGGATCGCATTCTGACCTTTGGTGCTGTTGTCACTCCTGGTCATGACTTCCACGACGTCTGCGACGCCCCCAATTTTGCCTTCTCCGCCTCCCTCCCCGTCCTCGGACGCTCGCACTTCGTCTTCGGCTACCCCCTCCCGGTCAACTCTCACATCTACCTCGCCAGCTTCGACACCCCAGTCGTCCACTACCACAATCACCTCGTCCTCGTCCTCTCCACCTTCGTCTTCCACCACCTCTACTACCATTCCACTGTCCAGCCCTGCAACGAGCAGTTCATCCCCGGCCACGTCCTCCTCATCGCCTTCCACGCCATTGTCGTCATCAACTACAACAAGCCCCTCTCAAACGCCGACCACAGCGGCACCCAGCTTCAGCACCAGTTTTTTTCAGACCACAGTCACGTGTGTCATATCATTCCTTCGTCGGTTACAACTTATCTGACCTTGTCTTTTCTTGTCTAGCTCAACCGATGCCCAAGGTTCTGTTACTACCATTCTGACTACAGCCGTTGCCTCAATTACGCCAGGCACCACCACAAACAATTCCAGCTCCGGCTCCTCAAATACCGGTGCTATCGCCGGCGGTACGGTGGGCGGTGTAGCTGCCCTCGCCATTATCGGCTTTCTTCTCTTTTTCTGCCTCCGCCGCCGCCGCCGCAAGGACGAATTTGACGGCAACTTCGACCCGGACCATGTTGGGCACAGCCAGGCTCCGCTAGACCTCACCGCCGGAGAGGTCGAGCCATATACATACCCACACGAAAGCGCTCAGCCAAGCCAAGTCGACATGCGGGAGGCCCCGGGGGGTGCGATGCACCAGTTCTATAATGCCTCTCCGGGTGCGCAGCCTGATTTTGGAGGCTCGCGCTCCCCTACCGACACGCACAACTCGAACTCGTATCTATCCCCCAACGCCGCACCCGTTGGCGGCGTCGCCTACGCGCCCAGCTCCTCTAGTCGGTCGCCCCCACGCTCAGCCAAGGAACGTGAGGCATTTTCGCGGAACAACACGACCGCATCATCCGGCAGTGGGAATGCGCTTGCGGGCGGAAGTTCCGACATGGGGTTGCACGTCGTGAATCAGCTTGACGATGGCGTTGTCGTGCATCAGGATGGCGGCAGAGTGCGACTCCCTGTGGAAGAACACATTGAGCGCGAGATCCCGCCGACGTATGACAGTATACCGTCTGACTCGAGACGCTGAGGACCATCCGGAGTGCGTGCATGGACTCGTTGGATTGAAGCGGTAGATATCTTACGATCGCGGCACGTACATTGTAATTACTTTGACATGCTCACGGCCATTCAATGCACTATAATAGGCCTTGAGCATAATATTAGTTTTTGATTTTTTCCATTATTATCTCCCAGCCTTACATGCGCTTATACATTGGCCATTCCTTAGGATAGGGACAGTCCAAATAAAATGGGGTTGGGTTGTTACGTGGCCTACTTGAAATCCTAATACGGCGACAGGGTTGCAGTAGAATTTCACTTATCTCTTAAGTATGACTAAATGGTTACATAAGCGTCACATAGCGTTAGTCCTTGATGTCAGAGTACTGGGTATCAAAGAAGAAATATTTTGTGAGTATCGTTCACCCTTGCATCATATGCGAGGCTAAGCCACTTCAGTGCCAATACTGTGAAATATACATTGCCGATGATGTGCCTTCCAGATCACAGCATGAAAATGGCCTGCGCCATAAGGGCAATAAAGACAGATTTGTACGAGGGCTCTACAAGGCCGGTGTCAAGAAGAAGATGGAGAGTGAAGAGGAGAAGAGGGAGATGCGAAGGGTGGAGCAGGCGGCGCAGGCGGCGTATGCACGAGATGTGGGAGCAGGGCATGCCACTTCGTCCTCTTCGTCGTCGTCTGCAACAGCTGGTGTGCCCGCCCCCACTCCCGCTCCTAAACCTAGGGCCCCACCCCTAAAACCTTCGGACCCCTATGCCAATTATACAACCGCAGCATCGTTGGGCATCAGTGACCCCGATGTCGACCGTCTGATCGAGGAAGCGAAACTTCGGAGGAGCGAGGGACGCGCTGGCGATTGGGTTACGGTCGTGCCACCACCACCACCACCAATGCCTCAAGCTGGGGATAATGATGTCGCTGCTACTACTACCGCTTCTGCTACCACTGGTGTGAAATCGGAGCAGGAGCAGGAGAAAGTCGGAGAAGTGCGAAAGCGCGTGGAGGAGCCTGTAGACGAAGATGATGTTCGACGGTTCAAGATGCGTAAGAAAACTGCTGCGGTGGGGTTAGGGGAGATATATGACCCTGGAGTCATTCGCGTTAAGTCACGGGTCGAGCGGTCTGCAGCTGATGAGGGAGAATCGAGCGCGGTTTCTGGCACCGGTTCTGGTCCTGGTTGCGTCGCGGCGGCGAAGATGCCTGCTGCCAGTGGTCCGGTTCTTGGAGGGGATGTTCCGGTAGGGAACGGTGGGGCGGAGGTGCGGGATACAGGACCGGGGGCTACGGAGAAACCCTCTTGGACACGTCGAGAGTGGAAGAGGGTGGGAGTTGAGGCAGTGGTTCGCGGGGAAACTTCGGGCACGGGAGGTATCAAAGAGATTGGTGTGGCTGATGAGAGGGAGGTGGTTGATGCGCCTGTTGAAGCATGCGGCATTGAGGTGAAAAGGGAAGGCGATTGCACAGCTGACTCGTCGCGAGAGACACTGAATGAAAATGTGAAGGAGGAACCCATGGAGAGTAATGGGTCAATGGGTGAGAAAAAACCAGTCAATGCACCTAGTAATGTGGTCAAGAAAGAAGACGCTTATACCCTAGCCTCACTGCCAGACGCAGACGATAAAGTGAAGGAGGAACCTCCGGACGCCAAGCTGGACTCATCGGCTGGGAGTTTGTTTCGAAAACGAAAAGTCCCATTGGGGTCAAGGTTGAGTGGAGGACGCAGACATGGATAACTCATGTGTGAGATGATAATACACGCATGCGGTCTCTACCAAGTGATCATCCGTCTGTCTTCCGTCTGATCGTTATTTCTACGGCCAATGACAGATTGAAAGCAAATTTATATAGTGCAGGACTTGTATTTTTATACATACATAACTTAAGCACAGTGGTGATGAATTTGTGTAGGTTTACATCGGCCGTGCGCTCTACAGTACCTCACCCCATCTTGGAAGTGGTTTTGTACTCCTACATTGTCGTAAGCTTGCTAAGATAGAAATTGACACTGGCGTGGAACTCACTAGATCATCTACAGACCACAAAGGCGGCGGGCGAGTATGACTCGGGCAGGCGTTCACGATTGATTATATATGATAAAGTCACTTACAGGTCACATTTCCAGTGTTATCGTTCTTTGTTCGGCAGTGATTTTCTTGAGGAATTTAAAAAGAGGTCAAGCGACAGAGGGCAACCAGGGAATACGTCGTCATACACTGGTGATTTCGACTAATTTACCCGTGGATGGTATAGTGTTGCAAGTTTTGTTGTCTCCACCGCCATGTGCAGGGAAAAAAAGGTGGGGACAAATTAGTCCACGGTGAAGATAGGGCTTTTGTGGGCCCTATAAACAACGCAAAAAAGTACGATCGGACGATATTGCGCTTTATCACCAATTTACGTAATCAACCTGGGTCAGAACAAAAAAAAAAACAAAATTCGAGTGGTAAGGACATTTGAAAAAATATCTCACTTAATATTGAGTCATGATCAATGTAGCGAAATAGATATTTGGTAGTAGGCAGCAACTCAAAGGGATTATATAACATCACCGTGCAAGCCGTCTGTTGAGCCTTGCGGTTGAGCGCGAATCATAGATGAAGATGGGCAGCTAGCACCCCTACTCCATCGGCGGTGAGGGGGGGTTATATATACAGTATGGGTTACAAGCGATGACTCTTCAAGATCGTCAGCATTGTTGATCAATCGATCATGAAAAACATGCATGTCATGTCTTTAGCACGTATCGATAACCTGTGAAGTTTTGCTCATGAATATCGAGAAGGTAAAGAAACGAAACGACTTGAAAGGGTACCCTACTGGCTTCCGGGAACTTAATAGTTCAGTGCTAGTGACAGGCAGGTTGTCTCCGAATCAGCAGCTTGAGTGCTGGGTTCTAGAACCCAGAATTCAAGCGGCAGGCTCAGAGGCATTCACTTGCAACCCTCGATATAGAGCAAAGTAAGGATCCAGATGTGGTTGGCAGTGCCTTGTGACCTATAAGGGTAAATTCAAGTCGGGAGAGAGATAAGGAGCTACATTGAAAGCACACAACGCTGACAAACCTGGTGAGCGCCCGGCCTTGCTTACCTACAAAGCCGTTGGATGCATGCCGCGTCCTTGCAGCTGACGTCCATGCCACACCCTCGTCGTTCATTACATTCATATTCCCGGTGGTTTCTCCATTTGAGGCGACTGAGTACTGAATCTATTCCCAGCAGCTCCTCAACGCCTCCTCCTCCTCCACCCATTAACCCTCCGTCACGTGCATCCCGCACTCGCCTCATACCTTCCCCTCGTCCTGCAAATTCTTCTCGTACCCAGACCCATTCTAGTCCCTCCCACCGCCTGCAAGCTCTTCCCCACCTTCCCCACAATTTTGGTGCAAACCAGCTCCTCTCAGTCCCTACTACAACTCGCCACCTGCTAGAGAGCATCGTCGCACAATTCGACGCACCCATTCGGTATGCTTTTGCGTATGGCTCGGGTGTTTTTGAACAAGATGGATACCTGTCTAATACCCCCGATCGGCCGATGCTTGACTTCATGTTCGCCGTGAGCCACCCTAGCCACTGGCACTCTATAAACCTCGCACGAAACCCTTCGCATTATGCATTCCATGCTCGCCTGTTCGGGAGTGACTTTGTCTCACGCATGCAGAGTCTTGGTCCGGGTGTGTGGTTTAACCCGTATGTCACAGTCAACGGCACCGTGCGTCCCGCCTTGTCCTTTATTGCACCACCTGTATCCACTGACATATCTTGTCAGACCATCAAGTATGGGGTGACCTCCTTGGACACTCTCTGTACCGACCTCCTCGCGTGGCGTACCTTATACCTGGCAGGTCGCATGCACAAGCCTCTACGCATCATCAAGGATGATGCGCGTGTTCGTCTGACTCAACAAGTCAACCTCACCTCTGCCTTGCGAACCGCTCTCCTCACGCTCCCAGAACGATTCTCAGAACGTCAACTCTTTGAACGCATTGCTGGCATCAGTTACGGCGGCGATCCACGCATGGCGCTTCCCGCAGAAAATCGAGAGAAGGTCGCAAACATTGTCGGCAAGCAATCGGAGCAATTCCGGGAGCTGTATCGCAAACTTGCATTGGGTCTACCTGGCGTTCATTGGGAGTCTGCTGGGAGGGAGATTGAGCAGGATGTAGACGCAAAGACACGAGTGTTGCATCTGCGCAAGCTACCAGAGGAGCTTGCGAAGCGTGTTGATCGGTATTTTGAAGTAAGGACGACCCAGTTTCGATTGCCTGCAAAGGAGGCGGATGAGAGTGCATATTGGAAGAGTGTTGCGGGACATGAAAAGCTCGGAGAGGTTTTGACAGCGGGTAAGTGCTTATCATCCATAGAAACGCCCATGTTTAATCCACTTTCCCAGAGATGAAGGGTATTGTGCGATACCCGGCTACTGTACAGACGGTAAAAGGTCTGGTTAGCGCTGGTCTTGGCAAGAGCATTCGTTATGGGAGCGGGAAGATTGCAAAGTGGTGGAAGGGCGGCAGTGGTCCGGCGGGAACGAAGACCTAATTTATCGACTGTAGGTGGCATCATGTATCGTATACTGGATCTTGAACCAAACTTAATCCCCGAGCATGGACAACTAATCTAAAGTACTCCGGTGTTGCTGCCCGATAAATATATTTTGGGAGTAAATAATTCGTCTGAAAACTTAATAATCACGTGTTGTCAGAAGCCAACAACCATCATACATCACGACCATGCGTGCTGGAAACCTCTCGGCCCGCGGACCGCCTCTCTCTGGTCGAAACTCCATAAAATCGTGGAGGTTTCGTTAATCAGCATGTAAAAAAATCGTACATAGAGAAGGCTCCCTCGTGGACTTTGCCATGATGATTCCATTATTTTTCACGTTGCTATCTGTCCTGCCGGTGCTAGTAAAGGCATTCTCGCCACAGTACCTCGCGTGTCAACTGCAGAAACCTGCGTCCACCTCACCGCTGGTGGGGTGCCCTAATGGAACCTTATTCGTCTCTCAGACCGACTCCAGAGCGCATTTCAAGAGCGTTCAGGCTGCTGTGCTGTCATTGTGTGTGTTTTCTATGCATGAGAAATAAACACTGACTTTCCCTTTTACGACTGAACAGACAAGAAACGGGAAGGGCCATTATTCTTGTCGGCGCGGGAGAGTATCACGAAACAGTCAACATTACTCGCACTGGGCCCCTCACTCTCCTTGTACGAGTCACATCAATTCCCTCATCAGGCGATATTAACCACCTTGTTTATCAATTTCCTAGGGCCAGCTGGACGATGCACACCTTGCTTCAACATTTGGGAACAGTGTGTCTCCTACGAGAAACCTGGTCCAGATATGGGACAATACGTTTGTAACTACTGGTTTGCTTTTGGCCTCATCTTCCTATACATAAATATCTCCTGATGCATCATCTCCGGGAAGGCGTGGACGACTCACAAACAGCGGTTCTCACCGTTTCACCCTCTTTTCATTCTTCGTTGATTGGCGCAGGACCCAATGGAGCGCCTCTGCAACCCATGTTTGGAAACAGTGACTTCAAAGCGTACAACATTGATTTTGCAAATCGAGCCGTCAGTACATTTGTTTGGTATCCAATCTCTCCATACTGATTCCCTTCCCCTCGACTTTCACTTTCATCTTTTTAAATATACGTGTTGTGCTGATAGGTCAATTTTTCGATCTCACAAGCTTTGGTTACGGATATCTCATATGCGAATGCGTCGTTCTATGGCTGTACTTTTGCGAGTTTTCAGGACACATGGTATACCGGACGCAATGCTTCCACCTATGTCGTAGACAGTGTCATATTTGGCTCTACGGATTGTACGTCTTCCACTCTACCACCATGACCTCTCTACAATAAAACTTTATACATTAGATATTTTTGGATTTGGCACAGCGTATGTGATGTCTCTTTAAAAAAAGCGAAGTCTCGTACCGATGCTGTCTCTATACGCATACAGCTGGTTCGAAAACGTGACTCTTGCAAATCGCGCGTGCGGTGGTGGAATAGTTGCGTGGAAAGGCACGAATCTGACCGATGCGCCTGGGAATCGATATGGTGCATACATCAATGGGTCGAGGATCATAAGAGCAAGTTCTCTCGTGTCCCCCATATATTCCCCACAATTAATTTCGTATTAAATATAGTCGCCGGATGCAAATGCCACGACGGTGACCGACGGAAGGTGCTTCTTGGGAAGGCCTTGGAATGACCTCGCCACAACAGTTTACATGAAGACGTTCATGGATCAGAGCATCGCTCCTACAGGCTTCAAACATTCTCCTCCTCACGCCATGTCATCATGAATACAACGTTTTATGCTGAGTATGAGTCGACGGGTTAGTACATATATTCTATATTTTCTCAGAGTCAGAGGCCATCTAACGGGTGAGGGGATGATTGCAGGTCCTGGGGCTAACAACACTCAGCGTGTCTCCGTTGAGCACTTTTTGAATGAGCAAGAGGCGCAGAAGTTCACGTTGGGAACTGTCTTTCGTGAGCGTCCCGGGTGGATAGATTTTGCATATGGTGCCTCGTGATGACTAGGAAAGAGGTATCATTCGACACTTGGATGTATGCCATGCTTTGATTTATATTCTATGCATGAACTAGTATAATACTTTCATCAGCTGATGTAGAGTCCTATATTGTAGGTGTCTCAATTTTTTTTTGGCCATTTGACCGTGATCTGACTCACATCAGTGATGATTGCCAGCTAGCTCTGATCTAAATTCGCTGCTAACTCTGCGAACATATTTACCTTCAAAGTCCACGCAGTAAGCAGATGTTGATCTTTCTAGCTGTGTGCACTGGGCTGTTAAGGACAAGTGGCGAGGGTGCTGTACTTTGTCGCGCCAATTCATGTGCTCATGGGCGTAATTAGTGAGTAATTCCATCAGTGATGCATGTTGTTGATCTTGTTGATCTACGATGAGAACTTTGGAATCGACGTATATTCTCAAGGCTGTACTTGAATGTACTGATGCATTTCATCACAATGCGCCTGTGTATGTGTAAGTGTGGAAGGGGTTCCTCATGGTTACCGAGTAAAGTAGTCATTGCAGTGACCGGTTTTTTTTGACTTGACTTGACTTGACTTGACTTGAGATTTACGTATATGCCAAACGTGCAGATAACAACATTTTTTACTGGTGAAAGCTGAGTTAAAATCAAATATTCGAATGTAACATCAATACAACACATAATTTTTTAAGCAAGCTTATATTGTAGGATTCAAAGAACTCAGTCAGACAACTACAGCCGCAAGAACTATGGGATGATCAGCTAACAAGGTATTTCTCGACAACAATCCTATGCCACTATCACCATCATAAAATATTTGAAAGATATTTGAAGTTGCCTTGAAATGTTATATCAGTGTTGTGAATGTCTTCTAGTTTCAATCAGATACACACATAGTCACAAGACAAAAGACACCTACCATCCATGACTGTAGCAAGCCCTCCGTTATTTGCAGGGAACGGTCACATAATCTGGAGCTGGAAGCGATCCGGGTTACTTTCTGAAGGGAAATAACCAAAAAAAAAAAAAAATTACATACTGCAGCAACACCATTCGGGCTCCTTCGAACAAGGTGGAGGGGGGGCAGTGCATACGTTGGCACATATACCCGTGGGTTTTCCAACATAACTGGTGCATGTTGGATCGGAAGCAACGAAGGCTCTAAAGGTAGCAAGGACTATGAGAAGAGCAGTGAGTCTGGTCAGCATGATCTGAGAACTTGGAGAGCACTTTGTGGCAGTTTCGTTCGTCTTCATCCCAAGACAATTTATATGTTTTCTAGCTCACAGCTTACAGGAACATTGCATGGACGAAAATCATTATCGGGACGCCGGAATACCCTTTCAGTCAGTTCTCGAGGTACGCTACTGCCCTATCCTCCAAAAGGTATTTGTATAATCAGTCTTGGTGACAACCCAGCGCCCCGTCGCTTTCTCCGCCTGAGAGCATCGTGATGGTGCCTCTCTGGAGAGTCATCCACCGTGACACTTTGACTGTGCCACACTTATTGCAAATAAAATGCTCCTCTCAGCGCATATATATCTTCAACCTCGAGGATTTCCCGTAAAACCCAGGCACCAAATTATATAGGCTATTTAGAGTCCCTGATGCTTTCAAGGGGTTCAACTGGTGATGGTGTTTGCCACTAAGTATGATGTATAGTGATGCGTATACAGAAGAATCAACACTAGGTATGGTACAAGTTTTCTATGAGTCAGACAGCACAAAGGAGGAGGTTCAGACAGTAGAGGGCCCGCGGCGCGACTTCAACTCTCATTGGGCAGGTGTCATGACCTCAAGTTGATCCTGACTGATACTTTTTCGAAAACCTCCATTTATTCAAGTCCATTGAAGTCTAACGACTTTTTTCGACGCCCCATCTTATATCAAAGTGGAATATACTGTCTAGGAAAAAAAAATGAACTCGGTAAGTAACCTTGTAATTGGCTTTCTAAAAAAAAATTCCATATGATCTGCTATCTTTTCACAAACTCCACCCCTAGAACTAGAGTGCATGTAATATTATTGACTCGGATAATTAAAAATTACTTCGGCCTTTGGCCTTTATATATTCTCATGAAATTCAAGAAAAATGGTCGGGCGGACCGCTTTTCCGGTTTTCAAGCTGGTGCCTACGGGCTTGCTTGCTAGTATAAGAACTTTTTTGTATGATCGTTATAGATGTAGAGTGTCACATGGCTCCTTCACCTCGGTCTGGGGAACCTCGCTTGTGCCAGCCAAAGACGTACCCAAAGATAAAAAGGCCCTTCCACCACCTTGGTCCAAACGATTTTCTCACCCACACCCCAGCAACAATTCTCATTCATTGGACTGTCCTTTTGCGGTTTGATGAGTGAAAGATGCAGACAGATGCAAATGTATCTGTTGAATAATGAGTTTTTCATTTATCTTTAATCGGCGTAAGATATTTTCGTAGCTAGCGTCCGGAAAAACAGTTTACAATTTCCTTCTGAGCCATGAGTGGGCTGAGTGAAAAATGGTCGTGTCACAAATGCTCAGCGAGATTATCCCTACGACAAGTTGCCCTTGTTACTGGGCTGGTAACCCGGGCTTCTCGGAATCTTAGTAAGCAAATGTAATTACGTCAATACTCAACTCGCCCTATTTGCTAACCCAGGCCATCCTCCAATTACCTCGGTGGCTAATGTCGGCCTTACATTCCTTCCCTTCTTCAGATTTAGAATCCAACGATGATCATTCACATTTCTTTGCCAACTCGGACGACGAAACTGCAAGCCAGCGTTCGATATCGCTCTCTTCGGGTCCGTCCAGTCCCAAATTGGATGGACACTTTGGTTCTTCGTCTCCAAAACTTAAGACTCCTATAACGAGTTCATTCTCTCAGCAGCTGTCATTCTCCCCTGGTCATCCAACAGAGCACCCAGCGTATACAGCGACGGCACCCATTCGGAAGGTCTCGAGTCCAGGTTCGGATCCAGAAGTCACCAGCATCACTGCAGCAGGTAGCGAACCATTCAGTGGTGTGTCATCTTCTAAGTTCGACGAGGACAGCATTCGACCGTCTTCCATATCTACTTCCTTTTCCGATCATGAGCAAGAAGCTAGGAAGCACGGCCTCGTTGCGAGCCCTGTTAGAGATAACACCTATCCGCCACCCTCACAAATGATATCGGGTGCTCATGAATCTGATTATCAGTATATGAGTAATCGACGGGCGACAGATATAGAATCTCTTTCATCGGCAGCCACCGGAAGTTCGGGTGGAACTGGCGGGCGTAAAACTCGTCCGGAGTCAATGTTAGTTGAGCCGCCGGACGGCCCGTTGGTGCTTGGTGTTGCTTTGGTGGATTTCAATCATATTGTGAGTGCCCTGAAGCCATTGCGTGTCCATGAAAGTTTAAAGCTTACTCTCTCCGATCCATTTCAAGGTAGGGCCTCGTGTGGAGTTTTTTGAAGGATCTGTATTCGAGGACGAAGAACTAATAAAAATTTTACCGTTTTTAGCCTTGCCTGACGGGGCTCATCTTGTATGTTTTCCCATGGATCGTTCATGGTGTCTTTGTGTGACGGAGGTAGCAGAGCAGTGAAGATTACAGTTACTTTCATCTTGTTCCCTCAAGTCCCAAACCTACAACCATTTTTGGCATTTCGTGTGTCCATTCCTTATACTGACTATCACCTCCAACTCATTCGCATCACAGTTGCAACAGGCAAATAGCTTCATCAGACCTGCTTTCCAAGGGCGAAGATGTCACCCGTTCAATGGTCCAGAAAGCAGTTGTTATTCTGGCAGCTAAACCGGTCTTTGGGGCTGTTCGGTCTGCGGCCTGTCCTTAACCTTGTCATGATGATAATCTTATAGGGTGATTATCAGAGACAAACTGGGTGTTGTCACTAATGCATTTTTCAACCAACGGTGTGTTTTATTGCACATTTAACATTCAAGTGTCTTACTATTCGACAGGGACTTTCGCGAGACTGCGATTCTTAAAGATTTTATGTCTAACCTCGAGATCAGTTTACGCAGTCAACTGACAGAGAGTGGCCTGTACATGGGTTAGTGGTCTACGCCGTTGTGAAGACCTGTGCACTAACATCATGGGTATATCATGAAGGTACAAGTCTGTGAGTGTGACTAGGAATCACACTTTTCTATCTTCTCATCCAGATTCAGTCGCGAACTTGTTCATAAGTTCCGACATCGGACATTAATCCTGTTGAAAGCCTTGATTCTGCAAAAGAAAGTCAGTGATCTTACTTGGTTCTTTTGTGTTCGGATCATCATCCGCAATAGATCATGTTTTACGGCCACCCGGTAGAGCGCTTGTGCACCTACCAATACTCTCTGATCACCCTTATACCCTGTCTCCTACAAACACTTGAAGATTGTGGTTCACCTCCACTGGCCGCCCGAGCTCCCACACTATCTCGTCCGACATCACTGCGAACATCAGATCGCAAGAGTTTGCTTGCATTTGTCGGCCTACCACTAGATGTCTTCGGCAAGGTGTGTTTTTGGTTTAGCTACGTTTTTTGGGAGCTTACCTTCGGGCTTTAGGATGCCTTCTTCCAGCCATATCTTCCCTTACAACAGATTGACATCGCCAGGGACACATCTTCCTGGCTTTGTGGGTGCACAAACTCTATCGTATATACCCAAAGTAACTATGATCTACTTGTCAACGTACGCATCTTGTTGGTTTTCCTTAGGATCTGCCGACATTATGAACACATTGTTACTTTTTCATAGATCGAAACGAATACTCTTGACTTTCGAGATTCCAAGCTGGAGCGGCTCATGTCCCTGACTCCTGCCGATCGAAAGTGGATAGACGATATCGTCAAGGATGTGAATGAGGGTTGGAATAATGACGACCCGACCCGACCCGCTGGAATGCTGCAAGTGTTCTCAATCTTTGTCAAGTTGAGGAGTATTCAATCTTTTACAGGTTCAAAGGGAGTGATGATTACTTGAGAATCAAGGTACGTGTTCATACACTAAGGCAACTGATTCATGATACTTAGTATCTGAGACATACTAGTTTGAGGAGTACATCTCCGCAGCACTGGCCACCATAAAGTACACTAATTTCATCGCGAAAGGCGAAAGTAAAGGTGTTCTTATATCGGAAGGTTACGGTGCGAATATTTATATTGCGGATTTTCAACCTGTCGTGACTTTGTGAGCATCTTAGATTCTGCTTGTCAGCAAGATTTCGGTCTGCAATGGATTACAGCATTTAAAACAACTCAAGCTTTTGAGGTATGGGAAAGGGTGACCGATCCCATGCTTTTTGACATAGTTGAGCCAAAGTAGGTTGAACTATCTCATGCTACTTCGCTTTGACGGTGCTAACTCTATTGTAGGCACCCGTGCATTGATAAACCATCCGCTGTAACAGACATTGGACTTCAAATTTCCGAGACATTCAGGGATCTGAAGATTGATCAGCAGCTCGCTCCCACTCGTGAAGCTATATCAAGTGCTTTCAATACGGGCTCGACCAACTTTTTAAAAGCTGTAGATGGTATAAAGGGACGATGGCCCGTACAACGCACCAACTCTACAAAGACTGAAGCGTCTGTCTCTTCCGAATCCACTACTTCAGAGAGCCTCAAAAGTGCTACCGACAGCGCAATTACTGAAAGTCCAACGCCTCCGACACCTCCGACGCCTGGTCCAAAATCGCCGCGGCCATCAAGTGTTGTAGCTGCGCAGGTGACGAATGACGCAAAAGCTGCTATTGGGGCATGGGGTTCTGGTATCGGCTCTTTTTTCACTAGTAGGGCAAGTAGGTTCTCCTTATCACGAACTAACAGTTCGTCTACACCCATTCCGGCACCGATGGGCAAGGACATTCCGACGGTGCAGTCGACTGAAACCAAGGCTGATCCATCCACACCCACTGTGGCTAGTCCGACTGGTCAGACACTGGAGAACCACAGCCACGAGGGTACACTGGAGAATAACGACCACAAAGTAGATGGACCACATGCTGTATAGACACTGCTAGACACTTTTATTTCCTGTTATTATGTTGTTTATGATTATCGACTCCGCTTTCTTCCATGTAATGATTTAGGCGCTCTTGTTGACGTAATTCAGACAACGACCGAACTACAAATGTCCTTGCGTTTTCTATCAGCACAGCTAGCCCAACAAGTTAGTAGCTGAGCTCTTTATGTATTTATTTTTTACAACCTGGTGGTCAGATCGATGAAGAGCTCATGGGGGTTGGTGCATTCAGTTTAGATCAAGTCAGTCTTTCCTCGTTTAATTTTGTGGTTATAATTTCATAGAAATTATGCACAGCTCATGGAGCTTGCAGGCTTGGCTTGTGCTCAGACACTAGCAAAAGTATACAATCGCCAGAAATATCCCAGGGTTCTAGTGGGATGTGGACCAGGGAACCAGGTATGTGACTGAATGCTGAGAAAGTCGCCAAGTCATGCAGTGATAAATGGTCGCTGTGACTAGGGTGGTGATGGTTTAGTCGCCGCTCGACACCTCGGTAAGCAATGCCAATTGCGAAATATCGATCAGAGGCCCACTGTTCCATAACGGTAGCCATGTTTGGTTATCAGCCAACGATATATCTTCCAAAGGTGTGAAATGCTTCTCTACAACTACTAGCCATGGGCTTCACATCTAGTGGTGTTTCTAGCCGGGGAAGAAAGACATTTACCAGGTAAAGCAATTCCCTCTCCGTATGGAAATCAACCCTAAGTTGGTCTTGAAAGCGGCTGCACACGCAATGCAATAACATGGCTATCTCCACCATTAGCTCAGAGTCTGACTTGAAATCCAATCTTGAGAGATGTGATGTGATACTTGATGCAATATTTGGCTTCTCGTTCCAGCCTCCAATCAGAGCGCCATTCGATACCGCGCTTCAGTTGATGGCGGCTTCGAAAGTTCCGATTGTTTCTGTGGATGTGCCATCCGGTAAGTGGAAGAAAGTCGGCGTTCTTCAGAGCGTGTTCTGATTGGTCGTAGGCTGGAATGTCGAATCGGGGAACAAGGAAGGAGTCGGGTTACAACCTGATGTGTTGATCAGTTTGACTGCGCCTAAAGAAGGAGTGAGAGAGTATGAGGGTAGACATTTTCTGGGTGGACGATTCGTGTCCAAGTGAGTAGCACGATTTTGATGTGTATATATGAAGCTGAAGACGGGTTGCAGAGAAATGGATAAGAAGTACACGTTAAATCTCCCGGAATATCCCGGCTTCGATCAAATTGTCGAGTTGGCGTGGCCTGCGTCATCGAAAGGGAATCTATGAGCAAATTTTAGACAGCTGTAATGACTGTTTTTTTCTGCACCTACTGGCCATAAATTGGTCATGGATATCTCAAGAAATGGCATGTTGGTTGATCGTCTGTGAAGCCACGTTCCAATTGTTTCCGCGCCTGTTTGGCGCTTCGTTTCTTTTCCCTGTTATTACCACCCACTTTGCTTAAGAAACATGGACTCCAATTCTGGCCTGCCATCCGAAATTTTGGTTCTTTGTACCACCGCTGAAACGAAAGAGCGAGCCCTCAAACTTTTGGATCGAGTACGGCGTATTACTGACACCGAACTGGCTTGGGAGCCTGCAATGCCAGCCATCTGTTCCTTGATTGCCTCGGAGCAGTCAGTAGTTCTTTTATGTTGATTTATCTTGTCCCATACTCGATTTTCTTTCAGGTTGGGAAACACCGTGGTGACAGAAAGACGTGCTCTGCAGTGGTCGCGCACTACCCCAGAACAATTCAGAACACTCGTGGGCAAGGTTCAGAAACTTCTTGTGTCGTCTAGGAGGCATCGTCAGCCTCAAGAAACACATTCATACCTCCGGAAGTTGGTTGCCGGATATTGTTCGGACCAGAGCACATTGAATCGGTTCATGATGGTAGCGAAGGTTTTCAGGGAGACAAATGGAAGTAAAAGGTGGCCTTTGGGCTCCGATCTTGTCCAATTTTCTCTATTTATATGGTCATGCCGCCGTTTTAAGGTTCGACTGCGAACTATACTGAATGTTGTGTTTCTTGATGATTAAATATTTCTCACAGATCCACACGTCCAAACCTGTCGAGGAAATTCAGCAATGCCACGATCTTCCTGCAGAAAGCATCGATGAACTGCAAAATTTTCTCGATGCTCATTGTTTCTCTTCCATACTTTCAACGGCCAATACTTTGGACGACTCTCAAGGAATTCCTCGGAGACAATTGCCCCATGCCTCCACATCGACTATGGCTGCTGCACCAATTGAAAGACCATCTCCCGAAGTTTATTCTATGAGTTTAGAGGACCTGGGTCATGAGTTTAAAGTTCCCGATGATGTGATGAGTGGGATGCGATATGTGGATAAAATGGTCCGCGAATGTGACGATTTCAAAAACCTGGTTGACTGGAGTTCTATACTTGGTCGATGCGCCGTGTTTTACTGGACCTGCTCCGTACTCAAAGTGATCATTCGCTTTCCTCCATTCCTCTCTTCTTTGAGGCAAAGCAAAATTCACTAACGCATGTCGTGTAGATTCCAGCTGTCAAGCATATCACGCTTCGAAATCAATTCCATCTCCGGAAAAAGGATTTTGACAAAATCCTCTCAGAGCTGGACCTCCAGCGGAGTGACCTGCGCAGGAGGCTGGATGCATACTTTGCCGAAAACCCTCCTTTACATGCGCTGCCCCAATTAACCCAGTGTGGGTCATCTACGCCAAATTTGGAAATGGAGAGGTCGGCCTCACCGGACCAGCCATACTTGATGGAAAAGACCTCGAAGCGAGGCCGTCCACCTAATCCCAAATCTCCTACAACTGTCTTCCTTGATCCTGTGTCTAGTCAGGAAAGTGATCTGGGCCTTTTATGCACTGGTACAGCTCTCAGAAGAGGACTATTGCTGTTGCGGTCTTTCAATGCTCAAAGCCCCTTGGCACCTGCACCGGATCATATACCACCAGAAGCATTGCCCCCAATGGTCGCGCTTATTGCTTCTCGTCAGTCAGTAAAACTATTCTGAACCTTTCCGCAGGGTATTGACGTGTCATTTTAGACTGGGTGATGGCAGCATAGGCGAACGACAAGCCTTGGAAGAATCTGGTCTCGCCGAAGAAGTTTTTGTTGTTGCATTGGCAAGGCTCCGTGCGTCAGTCGATGTTTTTGACGCACGGTGCCCATTTTCTTCACAGACGACCTTTGATGAACTCGCGTTGGAACATGGATTAGGGATCCACCCAGTTGTCTCTATGCTGTACGTGCGACGGGCACTGAAGGAGAGCCGATGTCTCAGCATCGGTATGGATTGGGAGTGTCCGCTTGTGAAATGTTCGGTGTTCTTCTGGACGTGTGCCATTCTCAAGGTAAGACAGATCCCTACCATTCATGAAATCATCCCGTGATCAACGTCAACACCTCGCGAAACAAGGTTCCAGATGTCAAACAGACTATCTTGCGATCGCGTTCCCTTGTCTCCAAACGCGAGTTTGATTCGATGCTCCAACTTCTCAACAGCCATTGCACCATCGTCCGAGAGCAGCTTGAAACTGACTTTGCAAACGCAATTGTCTTTGCGCCTCCTCCGTTTTTGCCGCTGGGGTCCGTTGCACGCGATGGGATCATCGTAGATGATGGTAGTGGCAAACCGAAACATGCCAAGGGCGATGCCGCGACATCCCCTGAGATGGACTCTGAAGCACAGGATAGCCAGTGCTACTCGTATATGCTTCCAAAGAAGCCAGGACGGCCTGCCGGGTATCGCAAGGCTGGTAGAAGAGCACCATCCCCAGTACCAGGATTAGGTACCATATACATACCGACGACACAATTTCCACCACCAGACTGGGTGCCTCCCGAATCACTCTCCACCACGGCCAACTTGGGTTGCGTATCTACTTCATCCGTATGTCCGCCCAGCGAGACCGGTGACTCGAAAAGACGTCACACCAGGTATTCAACGGCGGATTATGAGGATTTATTCGACGATCGCATAGAGCTGTGGAAGCCTGACGGGGAGGAGATTAGGGAGCAGGAAGCGCAATATCGTCTGTGGGAAGAGAAGATGGCGCAACAGTATGGTCCTCAGTGGGAGAAGAATATCAGCCACGAAAAGCCAGGCAAACCTTTTGAGTGACGGGGGTACCATAACTGTATTAGCGAGATGTTGCTGGTTTGAGTTAATATATATATAGGAGATTGAATACGTGTCAGTAGTGGGTGTGGAGCCATAAGGTTTGAACAAGCGCGTGACAACGCGTGACATCTGATTCTCTCCGCTCGCTTCAAGTCACTCACTCATGACTCCTTACGATGAAGAGTTCACCAGGCTCAAGGCAGGACACGAGACGCGTAAAATAGCCAAGAGTCTCTACCTACAAGCTTCAGAACTCACAAAGCTTGGTTCTGGACGCAGTCTCGGACAAGGCCAGAGCGCGCTCGCTGCAGTATGCGCGTTTCTCGCGTCAAAGAGGTAAAGCTTCAGACAATTTCCGTATGGCTACACTTTCCCGATTCCAATGATTCATTTCGTTCCCATTTTTTTTTTTTTTTCAAAAGACTTGGAAATGGCGAAATCACGAGAGAGCAAGCTTGTGCGGTGGCATGCGTCGACCCCAAGACTTTTGACGCGACTCTGGCAACCGTTGAAAACGTTTTAAGTTCATCCCGCTCGTCCCCGCGGCATCATCAGAGGAACGTCACGTATCGATCTCTCTTAAAGCAGTTCGTGGAAAGAGAAGACGCGTATGTTCCTATGGTAGAAGTAGAGGCCACCCTCCAAAGCTGTGGGGGACTGGTGGACGGGAGTCCAATCGATCCCGAGTCCTCGCTAATGCAATGTGCCATCTTCTACTGGGTCTGCACATTCGTCCTAAAGGTACTTTTCCTTTCTTTTCTTTTTTGTATTCCATAAGG
The DNA here is from genome assembly GCA_003316585.1 of Gomphus bonarii. Classification (NCBI taxonomy): domain Eukaryota; kingdom Fungi; phylum Basidiomycota; class Agaricomycetes; order Gomphales; family Gomphaceae; genus Gomphus; species Gomphus bonarii. The sequence goes on from QFEC01005122.1 coordinate 20,617, forward strand.
GGGTGATTGACGTCATTCAAGGTCGCAGTGCCAGATACCCAGTTCCTCCGGCAATTGGTGAAGGTGTCTCCAAAGACTTGGTCTGCCGCACAAAGAGTGTTGGAGAACCATTGCTCTCATATGACGGAGGATCTTATTCGGAAGGCCGAGACTGCTCTTACTGCGAGGACGGCACGTTCTGAGATGCGGACGGGAACCAAAAGCAGAGTACAAGCTTCTCTTACGACGCTGATAGGTCACCCTGGGAAATTGTCCGTCCCATTAACGCCACCGACATCATCGACCTCATCTCCAACCCACCAAATGAAGCGTAAATTGCCCGCTCAAATTCAGTCCAAAGAGAACGAGAGCCCTTCGAAGCGCACCAAAGGATCGACTTATGTTCCTTCGGCGCTAGGACAGGACTTCTCAACACACACTCCAAAAGCTAGAAGATGTGACGCAGCAGTGCGTCTGCCTACACCCTCCAAATTTCTTGTCATCCACGAAGAAGAAAGTGAGAATGAAGAATCGGAAGTTATCGTCGTCCGGTCTACCTCTCGGAAACAAGTTAATCGCAGCGCCTGGGATCTCCAAAAGCCTGTAACTACCACCGTAGAGGTTGAACCACTTACTCCGTCGTCTTCAATCCAGGATAGTCCACCAGTAGGTCATGTCGCATTCGACGATACGCCCAAGACATCTACCGGCATGTCCGACGCATCCTCTCCGATTTCATTGACGCACTCACCCGCCGTTCAAACTCGTCTTCATGCCCCTTTGACTGCAAAGGGACTTCCTTATGCAATTCAAGAGGAGGAAATGCCTCGTCGCCGGCGCCGAAATCTTCGTGCTGCTTTCCTCACTCCTGACGTCTATGGCTGGAAACCTGCAGCTGGTACGGCAAAACAACTAGAGCGTGCGAGACAATGGGAGTCTCGTATGATCAACCAGTATGGTGATCCGTGGGACGTTTGGTAAGGAAGCGGAGGAACCACCCATGCACTTACTCCATTTATCTATTCTTGAATCATCGTGAGTGTACCAAATCTTGTAACTGTTGTGAGGTGATAGACGATAGACATATGCCGGGATAGTCGTAAATCGAGTGTGCCTCTCAAAATTATTTACCCACGTGGCGGCGAACTAATCTTCCAAATCTACATATGAATTAGAACTCGAAATTTGATCTTGGTCGGATTCAGAATCATCTTCATCCCACCCCCTTACTACGAAAACGTCCGGTGTGCCTTCTTGGCGTAAAAGGCTGACAGGCAGCCGTGATGCATGGATCGAGCTAAGAGAGCAAGGAAATCACTTACTTGTCGAACAGCGTGATGATACTCTCATCACTGTCACTTTCCCCCTCTTCGTCTGACGTACCGTGCAACTGCCCGAAGGGGGACACGGGACTGCGCGTAGAAGTATCCTGCAGTAATTCTCTGACGCGGGGTTCTGTCTTGGCCAGTTTCCCACAGGCAGGTGTAGCCTTGAAGGGGGAATGGACGAGGACATGCCGCTCGATGCCTGACGTAACGACATAAGGTTCAAAGGGATGAAACAATACCGTGTTTACAATCGACTTGTGCCCTTGATAGAAGGAAGGGAAGGGGACGGAAAATCTATTAGAAGTAGCGTCTCGGTGACTAAACTCACACAAACCATATATCACGAAATCCGGCTCGCGTAACTCTATAGGTACAAGCCGCCGTCCCATGACCGACTTGGTGAAACCTGCTGATAGTGTTCGAGAGGGGTACTTTGTAGAATGCGTGATGTGATGACATAAACATACCAACGTATTCTCCATATGGCTCGGCTGCCCAATCTGAATTACTCAACTCACGCCTGCGACTGGCGAGTCCCTCTGGGATATGCCACACGTAGCCTCGGAAATCGTCCGAGCCAGCAGCGTAATAGGCTTCTGTCCCCAGGCTAGGCGAGCCGAACGAGCCGTGCTGGATAAAAATTAACGAAGGTGTATGCTAGGACAAAAGACGTTAGTGCGGACTTTGGTAGTACATGAGTTGACATAGGAACGGTTTGGGGCAGAAAGCGTGAGCTCGTGCGGGTCCTGTGGGGATGGAACAACATCGGCGCTACTGCAGATCGCAATGGGCCATTCATCCCAGATGGAGTATATTGTGGGTAGAAAATGCTATTAGAGTTTTAGGTCAGTGCTGGTCAGTGCGGGTCAGTGGGAGTTGATTATTGTGTGAGATCACCTGCATGGTGACACCAATTCGGGTGCCTAGTATTATGGTGGAGCAACAGTGAGCTAGATTATTTTTCGAGAAATATGAGCAGTGTTCCGGACTCACCCGTGCCATCGAAGACGACACTAGACACTTCAGGTTTAGCAAGACGTGAGCTTCCCGACCTGGTGATTTTAGTGACGTACTGCGGATGTAAAAGATGTGAGCTATGGGTACCGTGAACGAAACGACGGACCCGACGTTTAGGACTGATTTTGGATCGTGTTGTTCGCGATGATGGCTAAACACCATGCGGGCATCCCACAGGTTGCAGGATCCTCTAGCGTCACTCGCCGCAAATAAGTGTTCCATATACGGATGGTATTGGACGCTCGTGACCTCTGCATTCACAGAAAACGAACCCACGCCACGAAGGGGTCCAGAATCACGCATGTCGTGTAACATTATTGCGCCGTCTTCGCTGATGCCACCCGCATCAACAGGGAAAAAAAGAGGTGCAAACAACCCAGGTACCTCGCGGTTAAGAACAAGTTATCCATGTGGGGATGTGGAGCAATGCCGCGGATAGAACCCTTGAAAGAATGCGATCAGGTGCCTGTCTTCGGAGACGATGCCTCTCGCATACATCATGCTCGGGGAAACGCCCACGACTAGATGACTCGGCGCCTAGGGGAGAGACGCACAGACGGGATACATCGAATTGCCAAACCTGATGGTCAAGGCCCCCCCTGACAATCAAGCCCAATGAATCTGACGCTTGCAGTATCATTTCGAGAATACATACGACAAGACGGTGTTGCTGGATGCAGTAAAGGCCAGACAAAGCAAATTGCCCTAGAACGAGGGTGTGTGAGTGCGGGCGGCGAGAGTAGCAATGGGAAAGGCGGTGCACGCGAGGCCCAGAGCAGACCAGGGGTGGGGATAGGTGATCGAGGGGATGGAAATCCCATAACAAGACGCGCGTGTCTAAACCAGGATCAGAGTGTTACTGGCGGTTGGTAAGTCGTGCTTGCCGTCTCCTGCACTCGCTAGCCAGCGGCCATTTCCGGACCAAGCGAGCGCGTTTACGCAAGAAGTATGTGCTGTGAGCCGCCTAAAGAGCATATGGGATCAGCGCATATTGACAGAGCCTGGGGACCGGGGAGACTTGCTGCGAAAAGGGCACCCCATGGTGATGAAGGCGAGAAAGAAGTCGAGTGTGTTTTTGGCCAACTGCATGGCGCTGGTTTGACATGGTAACGAGAGCAACTTGAGGCAGGTCGCTGCTCGAAACTCCGACATCACTCAGCGCTACGTCGGCAAGCGTGTCGTCCAGTTCGTCAAGAAGTGCGGGGGTCCACAACGAGACACCCCGCATGGCGGCCACGTTGCGAGCCTAAGCGTCGCTCTGCAATCAGAGCCATGAGGAACGACCGTCAAGTTAATCCCATGCGTCGCTTTGGCGATCGACTACTGCATCGATAGAGTTCAGGTGCCATGCAATACTGGCTGTGCTGTGCCCTGACTCGTGGTAACTATTACGGCACACGTCAGAACACGCGAAGTGGCGCACCACGTCGAACGTGATCATCCAGAATTATCTTATCAATCGGATCCAACACGACAAAAACAATAATGTGTACAATGAAAGCAAAATGGTATGGACACAACAGGGTATTTATTTGTATTGACAACACAGAATAGAAGAATCTTGCCAATTTTTTGAGAAGCACCACCGGTTTGAGATGCGCGTGATCCTACCCGATGTCACTGGTTCCATAAATGGTCGTGTCAGCTGAGCCGCCCAAGGCCTTCTTTCTCGGAACTAGGATGCACACACCTGATACCGCCGACGATTTGAGTTTGAACTTGAATCCTGCTTCTCTCCGGCAACTTCGGAGAATCCAGGGAGTTGAACACGACGCTCACGTCGCCCTGTGTCCGTCACGTAGCCATCATACTGCTGCAGAGGCGGGAGCTGTACTGGCGTATACGACCTGGACGCCACCGCTGCTGAAGGGTGGTGTGGTTGCATCGGTGACGGAGCGTGCATGGGCATCATGGGCGGTGGTGGTGGTGGGATCGGCGGCACAAACGCACTGGAGGGACCGGTGGGATTGTACGAATTGGGATAGGGGAACGGCCTGCGACTACTCGATTGCTGGTGCATTGGGTATGACCCCGAATCGTAGTAGTTCATGGCCGTAGCTGGCCTCTGTGGCAGTTGCGATCGTGACCCACTCGACTGCGCGGCTGCCTGTGCACTTGAACGTATTGCAGTCGTATGAGCTGCTATCCATCGTGTAGTAGATGCGATCTGCACTCACGCAATGATATGGTCTGACGGTCCTCGGGCGTGCCCTGTAGTGTAGACGACTTGATCGGAGTCAACCAGACCAGGCTGTGCGTGACCATAAATTTATTATCTACGGCGACACTACTGCGTTGAGCATACCTCCTGATTGGTTGTTGACGTATATTCGTGAACCAGACGTATATGGCGTTTCAACTCGTCGTTTCTTGCGAACCGCGAGGGGCATTTTGGGTACTGGCACATAAATGGCTTCTCCCCGCTGTGAGTACGCATATGTCGTATCTATTAAAATTTATTTATAGTGAGACGACTACGGCGATCCACGTTAAGATATGCATGAACGCTCCATACCTGATGTTCCGAACGGGAGAACGTCCACTTGCAGCCAGCAACAGGACATTTGTACGGCCTCGAGTCACGTTCCTTGCCTTTCCCTGACATGATCGAGGCAGCGCGTGGAGGGGGGAATCTAAAAAGATGGGAAGAGATGTGGGAGTGGAGAGAGCTTCTCCCAAGAGCTCTCGTTTATACTGGAACCAAGCGGCTGCAGGACGGATGCCAAAACATCACATAAATAAATGATTGTCCATAAGGAGATTATGCCGTCTTCACATCGGGAAACTCATATTGTGACCAAGACTTGGGTGGACCCTGGAATTCCATCGGTTACGAATCGAGTTCAGGTGGCCTATTTGGTGTCGGTCCTAGTTTGGGATCCAACAAGATCATAAGACACTCGCCGTGGTCGGCCGCTTCGTTTTCAAGATGATATCCTTGCATACCACGGCGATGGCCGGCTGGCGGGGGCCCTGAGGCAGAGTTTTTCGCCTGATTCGATTTAAAATTCGGGATGCCTAATCTGCTCTGTCTTCCGATGTAAAGGTACCGACACCTAGGCGTGAGAATCCAAGCTATAGTCGCCGTTCATTGTATAATTTCAAAACACTGATTAGCCGCTGAGGGGGGCTGAAAAATTTAACCTAGCACCAGCAGCCGAGACAAAGGGACCTGAACACCGGCAAAGTCTATACTGCGCATTTTGTCACCATCAATGTCCATATAATTTGTCGATTCCCACTCTCGCTACACCGCGAGCGAATAGCAATATCGATCCATCAATATCCCGAATCTCACAATACTCGGTACTGTACTACATTGCGGTTCTCACGGCTCTCACATGTTCTACTTGATCCCCGTCTGCAAGCATTACAGCTCGCTTCAAAGTCTAAATGCACACCAAACTCAAAGTTTGTTGCCGCCGCAAGATGAGGAATTGATCTTCCATATAAGAGCACGGAACGAACTTTTGTCGACTTTTTCGGTCAACAGGCCCCAGCCGATCAAAGGAGGCAAACGTGCTTTGTGGCTCACAAACCATGCGTACCACATTCTGAAATTTTAAGCCACCCCAATCACAATTACTTCAAGCGGAGTCTATAAAACACCACCCGCACAGTTACGTAATCATTGCAGAAGAGGCCATAGGCCCTAGTCTGTCCTATTGATAGTAATAACAAACATACATAAGTGGGGCGTTTCTAAAAAATTCTATGAAAAAAAAGAAAAGGTCTACTGCAGTGGATTGCCAATTAGAATTCCGTGAGATAAGGTAGGAGATAGAGCAAAGAATAAAGTACTGGCTCAAATGGCCCATCTAGACCTTGATGCGGATACAATAGTACGCCAAGGAATCTTGTTGTGGAACGGATGCTATACGTTTCGTCATATATTTCGTCAGCGGACGGGGCACACTAGTAGGTTTCGGAAATTTCCCACCAGATATAGACTCTAAGGATCTGCTGCTCGGATTATTTCAGAAAACCCAGGCAGTGTTATTCGCTCTCCAGACGCTGGATGTGAACCCGTGACACCTCTCATTAAAATAGTGTCGCTAGGGTGGCCAGAAGCGTCGTCCGGTTCGTCCCCAGTTTCGAGGCTCCCGGACTTGACCTTGACCGTGCCGACAGTGGGTATTTTCAGAGGCGGCAGTGTGATATAGCCTGTTGGCGAGGGTGCTCGCGACGAGGTGGTTGCAGTGGAGTTTGGGGTCGAGGTGGACAGCGGTGGAAGCATAATGGGAGGTGAACCGGCACGTGAGGGAGGATGCGAAAATGGGAACTGGGATCCAGGAACCGGGAGATTGTATGGTGCGTGGATACTCGAAGAGGAAGGATGTGGGGTCGAATCAGAAGACAGATGCGAATAAGCGTGTGGTTGGGCGATCATGTGAGACCCCCCGGGATCTAGATGTTTAATAGGTGTCATGGCAAATGCCAAGCGCACCGAGTGGGCCAAGTGATGGTGGTGTGGCGGGTGGCCACGCATATGATATGGGGTATGTGGAAGCGACTGCGACTGGAAATCAGGGGATGGTGGAACTGATGAAGTGCCAGAATGCAAAGTAGGCGGTGGCGATACACTGGAGCTATGAGGAGCCTTGTGAAAGTAACGCCACGTCGGAGATGTCGGCGTTGATTCGGACTTGACCTGAGGGAGCACAGCTCGTAGATGAGCGCGCGAAAAATCATGACGAGTGACAGTCGTGCTGGAATCTCTTCTTTTGCCGAAGACAGGCTCGTGTGTGCGAATTCCAGTAGAGTCCAAAAAGTTCATCTCACCGATGAGAGCGTCGGGTGGGGGTAGCATGCCAAGAGCGTTATGACCCATCTTGGGGCTTATGGAAGGGCTGTCTAATCCAAGAGACTGAAGTGGGCGGAGGAAAGGAGATGCCGAAGGTGTGTATTGTGCCTGGGCTACTGGACCTGAAGTACTCCGCTCATTTGATACGCTCGATATCCCGTGTACCGGGGTAGAAAACATGGGATCTGAGTGAGAGCTTGAGCTAGAACCGCCCCATGATGAGGAGCTCTCCGCGAACGCGTGCGATTCGCGATCTTTCTCAACAGCTGGGGGTGATGGTCGCGTATATGGGCTGTAACTCCGCAATTGAGAAGGGGAACCAGGCCGTCCGTAGAGTTGAGATTGCGATTGCGTGCGCCCAGCGCCTGAATGGTAAGAGAGCGGCAGATTCGCGACCACGCCGGTGGAATTTTGGCTAATATCAAGGGAGAAGGATGGCACAGGCGGCAATGATGGCCCTGAAAATCGTCGAGACGCCTTGAGGACCTTGTGATATGAATTATAACATTCTTCATGATGACATGAGGGAGGAAACAGAACACCGGCAACACCACGCTCACGAGCGCAAAGTGAGCTGTAGCTGTCTGGAGAGTGAACCAAGGATGAATGCTTTTCTTCCGGCTTGATCATCATCTCTAGGGAGTGCCCAATAGGCGCGAGTACAGGGCTTGTCCCCGCGCTCTTGCTCAAACGTTTCCCTAGACTCCGACTGGCGTCGCGTACTAGCTCTGCATGACGTTGGTCATAAGCTGCGCGTCTGCGAGCCTCTGCAGCTTCAAGCTCACGCAGATCACTCAACGGATCCACTGCTGAAAACCCAGTTCCAAACTGCGCGTCCCGATGCAAAGAGGTAGAAGGATTGTGAGAACCAACGGCTAGATTGGAGACAGGGTTGTAAGATATATCGGTCTACATGATGACACGGTTAGGATGGCAGGTGAGAAGAGCCGAAGCCCGTAGGGTAAAAGCGCACGTCATCTATGTTCCTGGGTCTCTTTCTGACCCTGCCAGATGTATCGTCTGCTGGTGAGGTAGTACTAGAGCCCCAGCCCTCACCATGGCACTCCCGCTCCTTCTTTTCTCGTTTGGCATTCTTATCCGCGCCATGGATGCGGCTATGTCTGGTTAACTCGTCGCTTCTGGAAAAACGTTTTTCGCAGCCTTGATAAGTACACTCGTACTTGAAACGATGCGGTGTGAGAGGAAACTGAAGAGAAGAATCGGTCAAGAAACGTGACTTACAGGTCGCTCGCCAGTGTGTGTGCGAATGTGCCGCGTCTTGCCAGGCAGATGTAAGGCAGAGTAAAACGGACTGAGTAGTGAGAGAATAGCTCACCAGGTGCTCTAGTCTAGCAAAAGCACGTCCGCAATGTGTCAAAGGACACTTGTAAGGTCGAAGGCTGGACTTGTCGGGAGGTGGGACGGATAGAGATATATCAGGACTGGTGTCCATATAGAATGAGATAAGACGGGTCAGAGATGAGGAAGAAGGTATTTGAGGAGGATATAATGGTGTGGATGAATGAAAAGTGCTGGTAACACGTCAGTGCCAGCTCGAAACTCTCAGTTGAGGCCACTGACTGTTGTGCTGGCCGAAATGATAAGCGCCTGTAGGAAGATGGAACAGACTGACGACTTTCGCCTTGTTACCAGAAGGACACAGCAATAGCGATCAGCAGGTAGGATGAAGCAAAGAAGAGAAGAAAAGGAGAGGAAGTGTGCCAGACCGACGTTAAGATTGGCAGGGTCACCCCCGCATTTCTATCGGTAACTATTCAAACCCAGTTACGGTCCGCCTAATCTAGCCGCTGCAATCTCTCAACTGTACCACAGATCTCCTTTCCAAAACCCTTTCACCCTGCTTGACATAACCCTTACAGCTCATTTCTCCAGAAAACGCAACGTTTTGTGAGTTTTTATATAATTTAATTATTTCTGCGCTTTGACTAATGCCCGATGTCGACGCCACTTGGGCAGGCCCCTGCCCCACGGCCCCGCATTACTTGGTCACCACACTAGCTCGTTACGTTAAAATGTGATCCGTTCCTACTCATCTCACCTACGGACACAGTTTGGTAACTGCGGTTCTATACCAAGTCCTGAAACTACCAGTCTACGTGCAAATTTTTCTATCTACCAGGTTCTATATCCCGTCTTGTTTCCTTCCAAATGGGATCGACCTTACCAATTGAAATATTTTGACAATTCTCCTCCACATATCCCCGTCCTGGTACATGATCATTCTCCTTTCGATCGGACACCCTCAATTCATTGACCATAAAAGAATAATCTGGGCTATCCCAGTACAATCTTCTGGTGGACTTCTTGAGGTGTCACAGGCTCACTATTTTCCCCACGGCTATCGATATCTTCCCGATGTGGGGTCCGTCATCTCGGTTTCTTCCCACTTTGAAAATCTCCTATCCCTAGGATATGAAATGCCGTGGCAGATGAGCGCCCCTACATTTTCCCACTATCTACCTGGCTTCGTGGCGTCATTGGCATCAGGGTAGCGAGCGAAGACCATGCTAACTAGGTTCACCATAGCCAGTTACCGCGTGATTTAATTCTAGATGCGTATGACACGGTGATAGGCAAGCATCAACAGTTCTGTCCCCTGGCCATGATTGTTTGTCACAAAGAAATGCGTTACTCAAACGATTGGTCGGATAGGCGTAGTGCGCGGAAATGAGCAGCCTTGAAATTTGGCAAAGAGTTTTACTCCCCGGTCTCGGGCTGCTGTTACCGAGTGTCGTATCCCCTTGATCCTGTTGTTTTACACATTTAGAATGTTTCAAGGGGGGATGTCTACCTCATGGATGACTCGAAGGTGAACAGGTAATAATATCCCCTTATTTTCCATATCAAGCTTCCAACACCCCCAAGAATGCATCATTCTCCATCCCCTCGTTAACTTTCACCACACTTACCCTAGTAGTCCTGGCATCTTCCTTGCTCCGCAGGTATCTCTGCGCAAAGTGCACGCCCATCCTACGCTCACCTACACTTGCCTCCTTACCAATCCATGCGTAAACTGCAGGCGTGTTGGGATTTCCAATGTCGTCAAGGATAAATATGTCTGACGAAGAAAGATGTGCTCGTCGCGGTGGGGTAGAGGCAACGGGTGTTGCTGTAAACACACCGGTTGCATCTGAAATGCGGAAGAGGGCCCGTGGCGATGTCACCGAAGTAGTAGTGGCTGTGATGGCGATGGTGGCTGCATCAGTACCGGTATCTGCAAGGAAGATGCCCGCCCCAGGGCCTCCCTCGTCTGTACATCCCCGAGTTATCGCAAACGTCTCGAGAATGTAATAGCCCACATACCGAATACCTTAACATCTTCATTAACAAGCAGATCACAGTTGAGGTCCATTTTCAACTGTGAGGAACCGGCACGTACCTATGGCTCTAAATTGTGCTTTCTGCCTCTCCTCAATGATCTTCCTTACAAACTCGGCGGCCCTGAAACGTTCTTTTCCAGTGCTGCCTTTACGATTAAACTGCCACACATGTGACCCCTTGTCAAGTACGAGGACATCCCCTTCTGCATTCTGTATGCTTAAAGATTCAACTTTAACCTATGAAAACTCAGTCACATGGGAGTATTTTCAGTGCGTCACTGACCTGACGTGTAATAAATTGTGCGTCGTGACCACTGCTTGCAGTCATAGCTTTGATATGGTACAATCTATGTAGATCCAGAGGCGGAGGAGAAGAAACGTGGTGGAATCCTGTTGAGACCCCGCCGTGTAGGGTCACAAAATACGGAAAGTATGAGAGGAATCGGGGAGACTCATATGACTGTACCTCCCGATATTGCACAGGGGAACCGTGAAGATCTGCCCTTCCGGAGCATGAATGTCAGACAAATTTTGTCTACGGAAAGCCCGTTGTAGATTCGGATTCATGACATAGTCAAGTCCTTCCACTGCAAGCTAGGGAAATAAACACGTTCACTCACGATCATCCAACTCTACTGTTTTGTAAGCAGCAGTTCCAGCCTCATCTTGTGTGGTCTCCTCCCCAAGCCAAAAATGAAGATCATACGACAAATGTTCAGAGTCGGGGTTTTTTTTATACGTCTGTCTAGTCATTAATACGCCTCAAGTATCGGGTACGCTTGACTACTCAAACAGAACAAGCTAGGTGAACAAACGTGACTTACATGCAGCACGATGTAAGAATCTCCATTATAAAAAACACCCTTACGGTCCTCAGGCCAAGGCACAATTTTGAAATTTTCAACCCGCCATGTCTCAGTTCCCGGAGTCTTCCCTGCGTTTTCCCAAGCAGTTTCCTTGTCACCTGCGTGCTCACGAACTCGCTTTTCGAGCTAATATGTCAATTGTTTTTGTAAGGATAAGTAAAAATAAGACGTATACGAGCGGTAAACTCTCACGTCAGAGCCAAGCAAGGCAATGTTAGTGTCCTCTATATCGTAACGTTCTGGTTTCGTCAAATGAGCCATCACTGGTACTGACTAGTGGTGACAAACAAACAAACAACGCAATGGTGCGTCACGCATCTCAGCTTGTGTCACCCTCCTCACAACAATAGACCTATCTCATTCACCGACGTCACTCACTGCAATAGATACATGCAGGATGCATGGACCAAGAGATGGCGTGATATGTGAGAAGCTCCTTAGCGGTCATGTTACGGGCTTCAGGTATGAACAATTCCCTTTAAAAATAATTCATATCGCTACTGTCGTTTCTTACAGAAGCGTTGTGTCTACCGGAAAGATCCCGTGCTGAAATCAGAGCCTCGACGATTGTGCCTAATGTGCGGTATGCTGTGTCCGTGGACATCGGATCTGGCCGTGCATCAACGAATTTGCGCCCATGTTTATTTAATCACCGAAACGATAAAGTTGCAACGCGGTCGGATTTCAACTCGACTGAATAATTCCCCTTCGTGAGGCACTATGTGCGTACCGTCGGAATAATGGAGCAATCTCATCTGAGGTTATCATGTATATGCTGAAATTTTACTGTCTCATTTCGGAGTTCCGGCTTACAATGGCGGATTGGCCAGAATTTCATAAGGTTCTAACGGAGGTCGGTGTTCCTGTTATTCTACTTGTGATATGCAGACCTACACGCGAGGATTCTATCACGAGGTGACAGTATCTATGAAAGACTGCCCCGAATGGTACCGCTGAGGTTCCGAGCAGGTTCTCTTTGGTACACATGGCAAAAGTTTTATTCTGGATAACGTGCAAATACATGATGGAGTGTTAACCTCGATTTGTTGTTGAAATCGCGGTATAATGATATGTCGGTCCCACCAGCATACGGAGCCACGAGACATATTTCATGACCTAATAGTAAAGATATTCCGAATTCCATTCGTAATTATAATTACTTCATAGTTTCAACTGTCTGAGGTCCTCGTCACCTACGTTGACCATATTCATGTACTCACTATACACCGACCAAAATGTATGTAATTCAACTGTGTTATAATGTAACGTGTCTGATTTGATCTGTTGTACTAGTGCAGCCTCAGCAGAGGAAATCTGCACTTTCAATTGTTCGAGGTTTCTCCACTGCTACTCACCAGATCTCAGACATCGAAGCATCTAACGACGTGTCCAACTGAGTAGCACAAGAACTTAATGAGTGTGAGAAAACAATGATTACCGCTTTTCGACAGCACGCGAGTAGAGGTGCACTGTCCCACAAAGTCTGTCTATCCTACAACTCAATGAGAAGACTCCGCGACCTGTCAGGACCTGTGTCTAGCATATGCGGTACCTCAAAGGCTAGAAGTGTGGATCATACTTCTTCGCTTACCAGTGAAGAATTTCTTTTGTTCTAATCGCTCTGTATTAATATGGTCGCTGGCTAACCCCGGTACCGACGCCAGTCGAGGTGGTGCCAATTCTGGTCCATAATACACTACATCCTGTTGTTACTCCAAGGACCTTGTGTGGCAATAAGTGTAAACCAAACCACTTACCAAGGCTTAGGTGATGTCATAACTTCTATGGACCTTTCTTTAGATTATGTTGTATCACATAACTGCTGCTCTGGACTGTTTATTCCCCTATAATATTCCTACATGCACTGGTACTTTCTCATGCCCCTCCAAGTTTCCAACCTCAGCCCGCTATCAACATTACGGACTAGCGAGCGCTCTGTACGATAATTTCCCTTGAATATAGTATCTTGATATACATTAAAAAACATTATCTTCAATTATCTATTGGAGTTTTTCGATAAATGGTCTGTGACTTCGTCTACTTCCTTGATTTATAACTTTAACGTACCTAGCATTTGAAACCCTATATTTTCTAGCTAAAAATGGTCCTGCTTGTGCCGTACTTTTATATGATCGATGACTATTGGTCTGCTCCGTACCGGTGACGGCTACATATTAGATATAAATACTAAAATGCTATGTACGTCTTCCATAGCTTTGATTTTAGTCCCTTCCTTATTGATGGACTCAGTTATTGTAACCCCCTGTGCCCAATCCATTTAGCCCACATTTCGTTTCGCAGTGTCCTGCGACCACCCGTTGCGAAATCGACATCCCGAAACTTGTAAAACGTTTAAAAACAATCAGAACAGATGGGTGTCCTACACGTGAGTGCAATATTCCTCCAAGAAAAAGAGTTTCAGTAGAGCAATCGCCGCAATATCGCAACTGTGTGTCATAGTCATGACTAATACTATATAGGGACGATATTTACTCCATCAATACACATGTACACATGTGCTTCGGGGATACTAGTACAGAAAACTTGTTTTGAAATTTCCGTACCATTGGAGTGGTTACCAGCTCCAACCTACAAGTACCGGACTTATGTAACACGACAAAATTCTCTGCCTTAGTTTAGTGAATGCCCTTAGCTTGGATTTTAAATAGTCTGTCTTTTTCATATGTTGTGTCTGATGCCAGCGGTGTAAGTATTACACCAGTGGGATATATATTCAAATATCTCCTTATCTATAGCATATATCGGTGTCTTGCAGCACAGCTACAATTACCTGCCGCCGTGACGAGTGTGGCGGCGCAAGCGCCTATCCCCTGACTCCACGTTTGTTTGTGTCAAAAACCCTGAGTAACAACCAGCACGGGGCACAAATAACATACATGAAATCCCTAGATACAATTTCCTTTTCAAAATTGAAATCAAACAAGGGACGCAGGCCCATAAGTTATAACAGATCATAATTATAACTGAAAAAGCTTCTATATCAGATACAAATCAGATAGGACCCTGTATGTCCTTATATATCTGACTGTGCTGTAGCAAAATAATCGAATCCTAAATCATCCCTGACAATCAGAAGCAAAGAATAGAATGCTAAATAAAGATTGAACCATATCCTTGCAGAATCCTGACCTCTGCTTCCCCACAAAAACCCTCTCAGTCGGAGTCAGGGATATCGCCCGCACGCGCCAAGCCGGATGGCACGCGCGTATTTCATACACGTGTTTTTCTTAATAAAAATTTTCCAGGCAATAACAGAATCCTGAATGGCGACTCTCCAAGCTTCCCAACTTTTTGACATCTCAGGTTTTGTAGCTCTGGTCACTGGGGGAGGTACTGGGATTGGCTTGATGGTAAGGCTCAAGTTGGGTGGCTTTACTACAGGTGGCCAACCCGCATTTAGATTGCACGTGGCTTGGCGAGTAACGGTGCGCGAGTATATATCACAGGACGTAGGATAGGGATCTTGGAGGAAGCAGCACAAAACCAAGTTGACATCAAGGGATCCTTGATTCCGTGAGCTTTCTCGTCTGTACATATGCTTAACATAATTTTTTTTCAGGATGGTAGCCGATGTCACTGATAAGCAAAGTATATCGGTCTTGGTGGAACAAATCGAAAGAAAAGAGGGAAGATTGCATATCCTTGTAAACAAGTGATTCGCTCATGGCCCCTCTCTTCCCTCCATACTGATGGTACATATAGCGCAGGTCAATTGGGGCCAACAGAGTCTTTCTTCAGTAACCCTTCGGCTCCAGAAAGTAAAGATACTGCTACTCTTGGACGGGCACTTTTCAATAGCAATAGCATTGACAGTTGGGGTGATTTATACGCCGTCAACGTGGCATCGCTCTTCTTTGTCTCGGCTGCTTTTCTTGGGCTACTCGAGAAAGCTTCCAAGGAGACTCCAGGTTACATTGCGGTAATCATCAATATCACCTCTATAAGTGGAATCATGAAACTGTCTCAGGACCACGTAGGTATTCTTTTGTTCTATTCTTTTGTTTGAGTTAATATCCCCTCCAGTTCGCGTACAATTCATGCAAAGCTGGAGCTTCCCATCTTACAAAGATGCTCGCCACTGAGTTTGCTTTGCATGATATTCCGATACGAGTCAACGCAATCGCTCCTGGAGCATGGCCATCAGAAATGACGCAAAATCAAGGCAAGACGCTTTCTGGTGAGGTAGCCAATAAGATTGCGAGAGGCATATTAAAGGTTCCAGCCAACCGAGGGGGAACGTAAGTACCAAAGAAATACTCGAGATCTTCAGACCGCTGAACGTCCTCATTTCGAGTAGAGAGGAAGAGATGGCTGCAACTGCGCTGTACTTGGCGTCGAGAGCAGGTTGTTATGTAAATGGTCAAGAGTTGGTGGTAGACGGGGGATATCTTGCGGTCAATCCTTCGACTGCTTAGTTAGAGATATCTTCTGATGCTATGAGTCTGGAAGCACACGATTAGAGTCACTATCTCATTTATCGGCCGCTCTTCCTTTCTTTCATGGGAGTTTGATGTCGTAAGTGAAAACCAGGTGAGCGAACGTGACCTACCGGAGCGTTTCTGCTAAATTAGCAAGATGTCTATGTTGGTTCCTTCGTTTCACAATGAACAAGATCTGCGATGTTGTTACTGCCGTACTTGGAACCCGTTACAACTGTGCAGTCGCCATTTGAAATGCTCGGAGGATGAGACATGTGGGAGTCCGTTGTCCAGGTATTCCACCCACCAGTGAGTTAGTTAGTATAGGACCTAGGTATGTCTCAAGTCAACCAGAAGAGCCCAGAACGCAAGCTAGTAGGCCAGATGGGAAGTTGGTTAAAACAAAGATTCAGATGGCTGATGGGGTATTCGTGGATGGTTCGATGCAGCCACTGTATCTCGAATTGGGGCCTCAAGCCGGCCTTGTCACAATCAAAGTTGCATGCAGAGTGTATGAACTTCAAGTGTGAGAAGGGTGCAACACACTGCTGTTGTCGTTGTGTGCTGTATAATCAGCTAGACTTTGTTGTCATAGAATCTGTGTTGGAAGTGGAATCCAAAGCACGAGGCTTCACAGTGCCATTTCTCACAAAATTTCATTGCTAGCACAACTTCATGAGCAATGTTGGGGCTTTGTGAAGCATGTTTACTGTGACTATCCTGCTTCATCCAAAGAAGCTGATCTGGAATGCAATGTTCTTTCTGCGCTCGAAGCCATCCCCTTTGAGAGCATGCAATGGTGTGTATCCATAGATTTGCTTTTGTATTTGGAATGTTAACTCCTTATACATTTAGATTCTCAGTATGGTCATGTGACCTTATGGTTGCATATGAGAAGGGTCTATTAGGAAAACAGGCTGCATGGGCCTTAAAAAAATACCATGGTCACCGTGAACTGCAAAGTTTTTTCAGGACCTTGAAAAAGCTAACATTCTATAGTTCTTGTAATTACAACTAGTAGCCATGCAGATGATAATAATGTGTCACATGTGAAGCCACACCATATGATCAGGATGGATATGATATGGTCTACAGTAAGCAGCAAAACCATTTGCATGTTTTGAAGTTTTGAATTGTGTCTTTAATAGGAAATTCAATTTAATTTCTAAAAATTTCAGAGTATGCTCTAAGATCTTATCCATCTTGTAAAAAAAGAATCTAGAAAATTGTTGTGGAAATTTTCAAGATATGATTATTCATATTCCAGGTCTCATTCAATCAGTTTTATTGCTGATAGTTAATGTCAGGGTTTAGCTGATGATTTTCTTATTTGCATTTGCATCTTGATTATGTAATAAGTGCTGGAGTAGGGCATAGGGTTGTGACTGGTGTGACAGTGACTCTTCAGCTTGATCTCTGAGGATTACCACTACACCAGGTGGAATATCCCTTATTAGCTCATAAATATTGGAGTATCTTATCAATAGTGCCACCCTCACAGCAGATCAAGCTCCCTTTCAGACAACCTCACACATCCTTTCCACCGGTTTCCACCTCACAATATGTCAAACCAAATCCCAGAAAAATATTGGGAGTCTCTAGGTACACCTGGGATCATCCTCAGAAACATGTTTGCCACCCAGGCAAACCAAGTTGAACTCCTACAGTGCCAGAATGAAGTGCTTCAAGACCAGTTTAGTGCTATACAGAACAATATGACCAGTGTTACCTCAGCTGCTGCAATTGCAGCAACCTAGCATTTGACTACCTACATCCCTGTACTCAAACCCCCTTCTCAATGCTCCATCAAGGTGGCTGACTCAGAGAAGTTCACTGGAGATAGGGCTGACACAGAAGGATTCATTTGTGCTGTGAAGCTCTCTATCACCCTCCAACCAGGATCATTCCCGGATGAACAAACCAAAATGTTATATGCCCTCTCAATCATGTCAGAAGGCTCTCCAGTGATCTGGGCACAAAATAAGACCCAAGGTATCATTGATGGGACCTCCTCAATCAGTACCTTTGATGAGTTTGCTAAGCAGGTTGAAGGAGGATCCTGATCATGCCAGAACAGCCTGTACCAAACTGCATGACCTCAAGATGACATCTAACATGTCAGCAGATAATTATACTGTACAATTTGAGATACTTGCAGGGAGAACAGACTTCAATGATGAGGCACTAGAGAATGCCTATGCATGAGGACTTCCAGCAATGATTTTAGACAAGATCCATGCACAACCATTCCTCCCATCCAACCTCAAAGCATGGAAGGAAGCTGCATGCCAGATTGACTGTAACTATTGCCATCTTGTAGAGGTTAAAAAGGCACAAGCATCTCATGGCTCCCATCATACCATCCCAACCCACACTACAACTGCTCCTGTGATGCCCACATCTAGCACCACTATACCCATGGACATAGACTCCAATTGACAACACATTGAGACTCAGATGTGCTACAACTGTGACAAGCGAGGCCATATCTCCCCAGTATTCCCAGAGCCCCACAAGGAATGTGTCTGCACAAATATCACAGTGTCAGGGGACCACCCGTTTTGAATCCTGAACTGATACCAAGCTGATCCATCTATACTGAGGGTTACTGAACTGAGCCACACATTCAGATAATAAGTGCAACAATAGCTTCTCAGTCCAGATATGAGATATACTGAACCAAGAGGCCAAAGCATTGGCCCAGGCACCATAGCACCAGACACAGATTGTGGGGTCATCATACCTTTGGGGCCAATCAAGGGGTAAGGTATGCTGAGGAAGCAGGAAGTGGACAATGGGTATATATGTTGCATAG
>QFEC01005123.1:4666-21116 GCA_003316585.1 Gomphus bonarii
TGCTGCTCTGCTGCCCCTTTTGTCCTCTGACGGGCCTCTGACAAGCGTGGTGTGTCTGATGCCCTCTAAGGAGCCAGGAGTCTTCAAAGCTGGGGGCACACGCGCGTGACGACTTGCATGTCTCGGGCCGAATCGTGAACGACGCGCGTGGCGGGGGGGAGGGCCTTGAGTGTTCTTGGTCTTATGGAGGACAACTTTAGAACTACAGTCTTGCTGTTAATGCCTGGTCTTTGGTCTTTGCTGTGCTCTAAGGTCGCGCGGCGGTACTCGTGCTGCTGCTGACGTCCCTGTTTTGTCGGATAATGAAGCCCTGCATCACACGTTTCATATTACACCATCCCGCACAATAGTCTTTGCCCCCCCACCCCTGCACTCGAATCTCATATCTAATTATTTTTCTTGGAGACGACAACCCTTAACCTCTGCGCAGTCACCTTTGGACCAGGATCTCGGTGCGACATATTTCTACAAGTTTGTGGACAATGGAATGTTTGGGACCCTGGAAATGATATGCCTACAACATAACTATAGCTAGTAAATCTTTGATGAAGCTGACTCCGGTCACCGGTTTAAGTTAGTAGTGTAAAGGAAAGTATTGACAGGTTTCTCCTTATCTCCTGCCTTATCTCCTGAAATCATCAATGAGGTAACTGATATCCTCGGATGTAGAGGATCACTGCGATGCGATGGCCGACAATAGCTCTATCTCAAAACCACCATTGTTCATTCACCTCTTACATATTTTCCCCCAGATTATAATATCCCACTCCCAGTAACTATGAACATATTTACAGGATTCACTCCTTTTGTTCTTATCAAGCCCTCCAAGCACATGAACTTTCCGAATCAGTGGTAATGATTCATACGTTCTAGAGGTTCTCTGGGATATTCTCCCATTGTTGCCTTTTTACTTCCGAAGGTTTGCAACATTGTCTCTTTAGGTCCCCGGGATCAATTCTTTTGTCCCCCAACATACCCGGAATTCATATGAATACAACCCCTCTTATCTTCGTATATAAATGCAATTTTTTGTGCGCTCTTAGATATTTTGGGGTAGCACTTTGGTCCTGAATGTTGGTCTGACCCATTCTCCGCACATATCCATGGATTAAGTCAATATTAGACATACAGTAGTTTGTTTACCCTTCATACCTCCGGGGTCCCTGCCCTTGCTCTACCTTTATTATCTATTTATTGTAGCCACGGATTAATTAGTATACATCAGAAATTCCAATTTAATTAAAAGAACAAGAACTCTAATCCTTTAGCGTGGCTTTTGTCCCGTCATCTGCGGCTAGTGTCTCTAGGGTTGTGTGCTCTCACTAAGCGATCCATCTCCCCCCTCCTCTTCCCTCTTCGACGAGTCCTCCGGCTCGTCCATCCGAAACCCTTTATCCGGTAGTGGGGGTGGCGATGAGGTCTCCACGTTGGTCGAGTTATCCGGCTTCGACCCATCTTCCTCCTTCGGTTTCTCCTCTGCCTCGGGTGTCTTCTCTGCCTCGGGTGTCTTTTCTGCCTCGGGTGTCTTCTCCTTCGCCTCGTTCTTCATGATTTTACCATTCTCTTTCCCTATCACGCCTGCACCAGCTACGATAGCCGCCATCTTCGTACTGAGGCGGCTCTTCTTCACCGGTACGGGAGTTCCTCCCGGCACCATCTTTTCTTGCACCACAGTCTCGAGCATCCCTCCCAGAGTACCCGCATGTTTCAATCCAGTGATTTTCTCGTGTAGATATCGTGCGTCTTGCAGGAGTCTGCGGAAGACGGGGGGAATCAGCTCACAGTCATGACACTGACAATAATCCCCGACAATGGGATGAAACATTGTATTTCTCGGGCTAAGCGTCTCATTGTAAAGACATGCGCGCACCGGTTTGGAACCCAGCATGGAAACACGAAAATAAAACAACAAGTCTGATTAGAACGTACCTGTCCTTGGCCTCCTGGCCATTGAGCTCGATTTTACTGTACTCTTCCGACAGCCGATGGTTAATCGCTGCCAAGACTTGTGTCATCACCAACTGAATCACCCATGGCCAAGCGTGTGAATGAGGGGTATAATCAAACGAAGGGCATTTTTAAGTCTCTGGTACTCTCTCATATGGAATTGAAAAACGCACCTCCACAGCAGGGGCGGGGAGATACTTGAACAGAACCTTATGTAGTGTCACCGTTTCCTTTACGAGCAGTTCCATGTACCCATTTGGACCAGGTTTGGTCGGCGGAACGTCCCACTTGACCTCCTACTTGGAGAGTGAGTGTGGAGCTTAACAAATAAATCAAAGTGTAGGGGTTCGGAGATAGAAAAAAAAAAAAAAAAAAAAAAAAAAAAAAAAAAAAAAAAAAAAAAAAAAAAAAAAAAAACAGAAAAAAAGAAAGTATAATGAATAAAATAAAACCGCGCACCTGTAAAGACCGACAATGTACAGATAACCGGTCACCCATGATCACAACAAGCTTGGCATGAATCTCATTTTGATGCTCTTGATAGTCGCGCCTAAGCTTGTCAAATTCGGTGAGCATTACAGCCTGTGTGGCGCTCAGGTGTCGTCGGAATGTCTCTCGGACATAGGGTATGAGCGCGATGGCAATTGACAGAGATTGTGATGCAAGCGCTGAGAGTAAAGTAAGCACAGTTACCGTCAGCAACGAGTTTAACGCTCACCGAGGTGCTTGGCGGTGATGTTTTTGAGACCTGCAGATCGCATTGCGCCGGCGCCCAGAACGACTTGGCATGTTCGGGAGTTGAAAGCCTTCGTAGTTCACCCAATAGCGTTGAGCATCGGACTATTATACCCGAGAGGTACGCGACATACCTTGAGAAACTCGATAACGCGGCCGACAGCATCGGTAGTCAAGAGTGGCAAATTCATGATCAGCTTCACATAGTCGGAAAGCATTGCGACGAGGACTTGCAGCGTTGCCGATACAACAAAGTAAGGGTGATCCTCGATGAGCAACTGTTTTGAATTTGTCGCTGTTTTTTGGGACGTGAGAGAAGGGAGAGACGACGGTGGAGATCCTTGAGGCGGTGTCGATGGGGGTGAAAGAGGTTGTCGAACATCTTCATTACCACGAATAGACGCAGATGAGAAGACGAGATCAGGTTTTGGTAAAACAAAGTCTTTTGGATCCCCCATTGCTGCGTCCACAAGAAGCTTCACGACGTGCTGTATTTCAAGCGATACATCTATTTGCGTCCATTGCTCTTCCTCAACGATTTTCGCCGAAGCAGCAATGCGCACGGAATGAAACGCGGCCAAAAATGCCTTAGCTTGTGACACAATTGCCCCACGGAGTCCTACAATCATTTTACGGCACAACACCTCACACGCAACGACGAACTGCCAAGTTGCCTCGAATAACGCATGGAATTCAGAAAGTGATAGCTGGGCATGCTGCTCTGCGCGGACTGATATCAATTTCGATGCGCGAGCATTTGCGAGTTCGCAGGCAGAAGCAAGCACATCAGAGAGATCGGATTCGAATGTCAAGGAGACTGGGCTAAGAGCAAACGTTAATATTATGTAGAAGTGGTCACGAGGTAGCGTACGATATGGACCCGAGAAGGGAGGTGATGACTTGACTTTGTGTCTGGACACCATGTACACAGCGCAAAAGGCTGCCGTATACCCCATGGGCTAGTTTAAAAAAGTCACCATGGGACATCTCACGTAACTCTTTCGCCAAAGACGCGCTACAATCATTGTAAGAAATGATAGTCTACAAAATAGACTGAATATTCACGTACCTTCGTTCCGTAAGCATTTTCTTCGATGTTTCGTCATCTTCGTCAACATCAGAAAACGATGGCAAATGCTGCAACCCAAGTCAATAGAGAACTAAAATTGTTTGAGGTCCGGCACGTACCCGCTTAACAGCCCCTCTAACCTCGACCATCACAAGATCTCTCCAGCTGCCTAGTGCTGACTTAACACATTCCGTTCGAACCAAGCCCTCCATTAACGGTTTCAATCGATCTCGCAATATGTCGTTAGCTTTCTCCACTCCATGACTGGATTCTGTCCGACCATGCAAGTCTGATGTCAGTACAGAGACTAAATCGGTTGTGAGCGAGGATGCGATCTCTAATGTCAAGTCTCGTAAATGTGCTGGAAGAGAGGAAAAGGCTTGGAGGGATGAGAGTGGAATACGTGTATGTGTTTCCTCAACCGATGCGTGTCCAATTGATAACTGATTTTCCACATCCTTCCTGGGAGTAGGAGTGGCATCCCATAGTGCATCCAGCTCCTCGATAACACTCAAAGCTTCACCCCACTCCCCTGCATGCACTAGACCTTCTGCTACACCCACCAAGTCACCTACATCTTTCACAACCTTGGCACCCTCACAGACCCTATCCAAATTTGCGAGTCTGCTCTCCAGCCTGACCATCTCCAGGCCACGCTTAGCTGTACGTTCGTCCACCTCTTTTAGCATGTCACGGAGCTTGCCGACGCGGTCAAGACACAGACGAGATTCGACTTGCAGGTCCTGAAGATTGGTAAGTGCAGAAAAAAAGGAGGAGCTGCGGAGCGAAATCTCGCGAACGAGATGCTGTTCAACTACATCAGCATAATGAGATAGCTTCTCTAGTAGAGGGAGTGAGTGAGCAATGGCCGCTGGATCAAACGTATTGCCGTCCTCTCCCTCAAGGGCTTCAGTGACAAGTGCAAAAGTCTGTGGGTCGCCCAAGTCGAACGACGAGTCAAAGTAAACAGAAGGTACAATGTTAAGCGACGGAAGAAGTCTCCCTTGGGGGTATTGAGAGATTCGTGGAGTCTGAAGTAAGTCTGAAGCTGAAGGTCCAGGAGAAAGGATTGGCGAAGGGTCGGGTTCAGGTAGAAACGCGGAGTAGGTCTGAGCAACCCCGTCACGCCCTAGCCGTGCGCTTCGTTCAAAGTGTTCCCATTCAGGTGCAATTGAAGCGAGGTAAGATTCGAAGTCTTTCCGCTTCACTCGAGGTAGTTCAGCAGGAGGAACAGCTGGGAGGCTGGAGTGTGCCTTGGGAGGAGCCGCGCGCCTATGGGGGTTGTTTAGGACGGTAGAAATGGCTAATGAAGGGCATGTTAGCATCCAGACTGCTTCGATTCAAGCATTGGTTCACACCGTTGAACCCGTGTTTGGAGCTGCTCCAATCATGCGGTAAAGCAAGAGCCAAAGCTGATGTATTGCCGAAAGGAAACAAATCGCCCTTTGGGGACCCATATATGTCATCTCTGTGGTCTGTAACCTCAGATACGCTGGGAGGACCTGGATGGTGCAAAGACGAGCCATTCCACTTAAATCTGTAAGCAGGTGGACGAGTTGTGGGAAGCTCTGGCACTTGAGAAACGGGAGAACCTGGTCTAGAGGTGTTCGCCTCTGTCGCAAGGTCGTCCATAGCGTCGTGTTATGTTTGCTTCACCAACGTAATATTGCGAGATTACCAAGCGGCACTGTCGGACCCGATGAACTCTGATATCTATATATGAGCGTCGAATTAGCCATACGCACATCATGAATGCGAGATTGGAACCAATCTGCTCCGCTGGATGTTATATTCGTCACTGTGTGTGTCGAAGATCGTGGGAATCCTACCGCTTTTTGCTGACGTTACTAATCCAAGTACGGTATCATTTCGGATGCTCTCTGCCGATATGGCTTTGCGCCTCTCACTGATTCCCACCGTCATACTGCAAATATGGGTAAATAGCCATACTTAGACAGGGAAAATACGATGTCTGCCTTAACCAAGACTTTGAGCAACGGTGTCAAGATACCTTGGGTTGGGTTTGGCACAGGTACTGCCCTGTACAAACAGGATGCTGAAGCTGCTGTGGCGCTCGCTCTTCAGTCTAAGTTCAAGCACATTGATTGTGCCCAAATGTATCAGAACGAAGTAGGGCCTCCTCATATCTCATCTCTCCTGAGTATTCACCCATGATATTCACCGCGACAGGATTCCACCGGCAAGGCTATCGCCCCTTATCCTCGTGAATCTCTCTTTGTGACAACGAAGCTTGCATCCCTCGAGCCGGGGGAAACAGTGCGACAGTCCTTGCAAGGGTCACTTAAGAAACTAGGTCTTCAATACGTTGATCTCTGGCTCATCCACACTCCCCTCGACCACAATATTAAGGCCGCCTGGAAGGCTTGCGAAGAGGTATACAAGGAGGGCTTGGCAAAGAGCATCGGTGTATCCAATTTCACCGTCAAACAATTGGAAGAGATCTTGGAAGTGGCAACTATTGTGCCTCAAGTTAATCAGGTACATCCAATTCGTTTTCCATCTCATCCTCCTTACAAACTCTATATATAGATAGAGCTCCATCCCTACGACTACAAAGTCTCTAAACCCCTACTTGAGTTTCACAAGAAGCACAGTATAATAACCGAATCATATGGTGGTCTTGCACCTTTGACCAGCAGCAAGGGTGGTCCAGTGGATCCTGTGCTCAAGAGCGTCCGAGAGGCTCTGGAAAAACGGTGCAATGCTCCCGTTACGGAAGCCCAAGTTGTCTTCAAATGGCTACAAGCCAAGGATGCCGTGATCATAACGTGAGATTTTCGTTTTACAACAATTTGTCGCTATCATTTTATTATCTTAACCATTCCCCTCTTATAGAACATCTTTTAAGGAGTCAAGGTTGAAGGAATATCTGGATTCCGTAAATGTGCCTGCTCTAACTCCTGAGGAGGAACAAGCTATCGACGAAGCAGGGTCTAAACTTCACTTCAGGAGATTCGTAAGTGATGGATGAATGCGTTTATAGCTTGTAGCTGACTTGTTCTTGTAGATGCCTCACATGGACAAATGATTCCTATATACTGGTCAAACGAGAGAAAGAACCTGTATTTTGTTTTGTTATGAATAACTGATTTCTTCTAAGCTGTTGGTTTTTTGACTACGATCAATTTGTCATACGACCATGATACTCACTCGTTTGAAGATACAAGTTAAACTCTTCAAGACAGCCTTGAAATGTATTTTACGATTAACCATGTCGATGACGAAGTCTCTCGGGCTTCTACAAAGTTGACCAGCTCTATTCCTTGTATTTTATATAGTTGGGTTGAGTTGGGGTGTAGATTTGTGAGCACAATTGTCGCGCCCACAAAAGTCGTCGAACTCAAGGTTCATAATGAAACATGACGATGAAAGATTGATGGGACATCCGGTGAGTGCAGAATTGCGTCTCAAATTTGATCGTGTTCCCGTGGTACATAATAAGTTGAATGTCAAAACAGAGCAAATGTGCAAAACAGCCACGGCATAATACGAACGACAAATCAGTATTACCCCCAACGCTGTGTTTTATTTTCTTTCTGCCCAAGCGAAGCACCACCGAGCGTATATCCGTACTTTCAACTCCCTTAATTCCCTTTGGGCCTCTGATATCCATGTGTCCACTGTGCTAGCTGGGTAACCTTCCCTACAGGTATAGGAATGGTAAACAAGAACATGCTGCTAGCAAAGGGTAAGACTTACTCTCTTAAAAGAGGGCGCATTCCCATCATGTGCATCAAAGCATTTGTACGCATCATCTCAGAGAGAGCTTCTTCTCGAGGATCACCTGTAGCGGAAAATAAATATATGTCCTGTGCTGTTCAAATAACAGTGATATCCCCACCCTCCCGCCACGGACCAAGGGGAATAAAAATCTTCAATGAACCGACATTTTCCAGTTCTTCCATCCGAGATAACCATATCGGCAATAGTGATCCTGTGTCCTATAACAATACTTCTTATCTACAACTGAAGGTGTGTTCAAAGGATACTCACAACTTGCGATCCTCTCATCTTCATGGAATTATACGTGGCATGGAAAATGCGTTGTGTCCACGAGAAGGACTCTTCTCCGGGTTCGGAAACAGGAAGAGGCTGTTGATGCTCATCATACAATTGCATTTCGCCATCGGCGAAGAGTAGAACACCATTTGACCGCACGACACTCGCTAGTTCACTCAAAAGCTTCAAGAAATCTCGAATCTGGGGTATTCAGTCCTACGTATATCCTATGAATTAAAGAACTCACTCCTCCGCCGATAGCTCTTGCGTGCACAACATCAAAGGATTCTTGGTAGTGTGAAAAGCCAAGATTTGCCTTGAACGAACTCGACATGAGTCATTAAGTCTGGGGATACTAGAGGAAATCACACATCATCTATCTCAAAACTGCAATGAGAGTTGAGAATGATTTTAAGGATTATTGAAAGAACAATTCACGGACCGGCAATTGTTCGGCAGAGGACTATAAGCTCGATGACAAAAGGGCCTGATTTATAACCATAAAACCGTCAAGAACTGGCCACAAACCTGGCCAAACGTACAGGTGCAAGGTCTACGCCTACGACCTCGCAATAGGGAAACTCCCTAGCCATTGCTAGGGCCCTGCGTCAAATATATATAAAAACGTGTCAGAGTTCAGTATAAGCAAAATCCGTCTATATGCACCAGCTTCCACTTCCAGTACCTACGTCCAGTATAGCTGGGGTACCATATTGGCGGGGTGCAAGTGCTCTTTTCACACTCTCAGGAGCTGGGTAGAGAGATCCTAAGCATAGGGTGTAGATTGCATGCTGGAGATCCAAACGATCGTGCTCTTCTCCGTCCTTGGGAAGCAGAATACATTAGACTGAAGAACATGATGCCAGTGTATATATGGTTTGACACATACTGCAGGAAACATATACAACTTGGAATG
The DNA here is from genome assembly GCA_003316585.1 of Gomphus bonarii. Classification (NCBI taxonomy): domain Eukaryota; kingdom Fungi; phylum Basidiomycota; class Agaricomycetes; order Gomphales; family Gomphaceae; genus Gomphus; species Gomphus bonarii. The sequence continues at coordinate 13,354 of QFEC01005123.1, forward strand.
AGAATGTTAGACAGGTTGGTTTTTCTGAAAAGAAAGGTATTCAAGACCTACCTCGTTGGAATTGTTGAGGATGCGACCATGCAGATCGCGGAGCTTGACCATGTAACGTTAGAAGGAAAACCAGAGAAGCGAACGCCTCTACAAGTCCGTACCATAACGCGTCCGTCCAGGGAAGAATGAAATGAATAGAGCGAAGGGGCGGGGCTGGCAAGTCCAGGCGCAATTTCATCGTCCGTTGGCACTTCCTGCTCTAATGGTGCAAGGGCATCTTGAAGATCCATAATTGTGGTATACCTGACGTTTAGCAAGTGAGCCCCCTGACTGAATACCCGAAGCTTACAAAAGCAAACGATATGAATGGAACCAACAGATTTGCAGTGGTGTTGGAAAAAATACCGAATATAGGTTTCAGATCTCATCCCGCGTATATAGCCTGATGATAATCATCTCGATGTCAGGGGGAAGGGAAAGAACCTATGCGAAGTGAACAACATGAGATTGATTTGTACGCTAAGGCCAGACGATCGTGCTCATGGCGTAGTAAATGCAAAAAAAAAAACTGATGCTCTCAACGACAAATAGTAACGCTCACGTGATGTACATTGTGTCACGGGCGTTCTAGCCAGGCGTGTTCGCGATCTTGCATCTATCTATACACTCACGAATCTATCTAGGATAATGGCCGGTATATGTCGTACCCGTCTTGCAGAAGAACGCAAGCAGTGGCGGAAAGACCATCCCTTTGTAGGTCTGGTATCGCTATTACCCCAAGGTACTGATTGCTCGCTTGAAGGGTTTCTATGCGAAGCCATCTAAAGCGTTAGATGGGTCCTTAAACCTCATGGAGTGGGAAGTCGGAATACCTGGAAAGCAAGGTGTGAGTGACCAACTCAATTCACGCATGTTAACTCTTTAAGCTGTGGCGCTTTATTAATTGAAAGAAAATTTACAGACTTCATGGGAAGGGGGGGTGTTCAAGCTTACTATGACCTTTCCCGAAGGTTTGTTTTCTGTGTTGGAATTTTTTCTTACTGACTCCTAGTTTCTCAGATTACCCGTCTAAGCCACCGAAATGTGATGATCTATATTATTACCGTACTCTTAACTGATTATTTTCAGGCAAATTCACACCACCGCTTTTCCACCCCAATGTTTACCCATCGGGGACGGTTTGCTTGTCCATTCTGGACGAAGAAAAGTCTTGGAAGCCTGCCCTTACCATCAAGCAGGTGATCTTATCTTTTCTTGCTAATTGTGTTCCTTCGCAATTTATTTCAATTTTATCAGGTATTACTAGGCATTCAAGATCTTCTCAATGACCCTAATGTCAACGATCCCGCACAGAGTGACGCCTATACCATGTTCAAGTAAAACTGCCTTTTTTGGGGTTGAGGTCGCAGCTCACTTTATGACAGAAATGACAAACAGGCGTATGAACGTAAGATACGAGCCCAAGCGCGCGAAAATATTCCCAAGTGATAAATTCTGGTCTCTTCCGAGTTCTTGTCTGTTTTACTGTCCAAGGACATGTATTTCAAGTTGTTTCCCTACGTTCCCTAATATTGCTGTTTGTTACCGGAGTTTGTTTATCTATGAGGGTAAGCACACGCTTCCTAGGACCCCGTGCCTATGTTCTATGGCTTTGAGAAGGCAGGCGTAATGAGATAGCGCCGCCAACACAACATGCACGTGAAATATTTGATGCGAGGAAAACCATCTGTCAAAGAACCTGTTGTTACTTTGCGCAAACCATTTCTCGGGGAGGCGATTGGCACTGTATTTCATAAGTCAATCCCGAAGGGTTCAGAATGCCAGAGAGCTACGGACTGAACTTACTATATCAACGCTCCTGAGAGATATAATATACCACTGGCAATAAGCCAAATGAGTCCCATCTCATGATATAGCTTGTGAAAACCGAACGCATATAGCCCATGAGACATGGGTAGAATGCCAAACAAACCCAGTGCCGTAAACACCATAGTACGAGCTCCGCGATACGTGGGATGAGAATATGTCGGGGAGAGCACAATGTATGATGCTCCTAGAATAAAATCTTGGATCGATCTCTTTCAGAGATAAAGATTGAAACCGTACCTATGCCTGAAATGGTGATACCGAGAATGTAGATTGTCTGGATGTGCGGGTCACAGTAGAAGGTATAGTGTACGCAAGAAACGAAAGATGCGACGATGAGAACTATATCATGGTTAACGTGAGAAGAAATAGGACACCGATAGATCGTATCAATACTCACTTACAATCCCTGCGTAGTCAAAGGTATGACACCAATCATGTATCTGTCCAGATCTCAGTTTCTGTCATGTGAATGTTCATATATATGAACCGGCATACTATTTCCGAATGGCATGCCATGGTATGGTACGATGCGGAGAAAAACAAGCAGACGATCACGGAGAGCAGAAAAATCGCAAAGTTCACAGAGTCGGATAAACTGACTGTCGGGTATTTTATCAGGCGACCGTAGAGAGTGAGCATGAAAAACAAGAAGAGAACTGCGCCCCACAAATGAGTGTGAATGTTGACTATTAACATGATCAAATTTTGGAAGGCGTAGACACGATTGTCGATATATACATACCACTCTCATTATGAAGGTCTGCAATAAAGTTTAACTAGTGATAAAAGGTGATCTCTTTGAACTTACATCCGAATATCGAGTGGACACACCCAGCGATGGAATTCTGTTCCCTATGACGGTAACATCAAGTGTGAGTAATACACAAACGTTTAAATCGTCTGTACTACCTGCCTTCGATAACCTGACAGGATGTATTCGTTGTCCTGCATCCAAGAAGGAATTTCCCTCCACGTCAAAGTAGAGCAATTGATACCATGACTTTGCTTGACTGCTGGAGAGTCGGGCTGTTCCAGAGGGTCACTAGCGTGTGTACGTCGTGGTCTGAGAGCTTCCAAGTTCATCATGGAAAGAGCTGAGAGGTTCACCCCTTCCGGGAAGTAGCATCGGTGACAAGCAGCCGATGTGGCCGATGTGACCGACCGTGGTGTGCGACGCGTTCTTTATAATGTTCTCTGCGCCATTTTTCACTGAAAATTTACCGTAACCCTTACATATAATATTGATCTATACGGCATTTATTGCAAAACCACTACGCCTAGCAGACCGCCAAACACAGTGTCAAGAATCTAAATGATATATATGTACGTATCATACACTATACTATCGGTGGCAAAAATCTCATGCACATTGAAGAATCCTTACCGTGACTCAAAGACCTTTATGTATTGTTTCCACTACAAAATAACATGTAATTCACTAGTCAAACTCATTATCTATATGTGCGTGTTCAGCGTGGGATGCGTAAAAGTTGGTTGGCGTGTTGCTACATGAGTATGCAAAATATTGACCGGCTTCAGTAGAGCGAAGCAAAGCATCGGTGTGAAAGGATTAAGGAGGCCTCACAGGCGGGCTAAATCCCGCGAGAAGACAGGCTATCGCACAGCGCCAGCATCCATATCCCAACGTTGCTTTCCTTTACCCTGGGTGTCAATCAAATGGGGTGGTGGCGGCTGTGCCTCCCATATCCGTACGGTGCGGTCGTCTGAACACGATGCGAACACCCGTGGGTCTCGAGGATTCCACGCGACGGAGTTAACGCTTCCTGGACCATGACCCCCGAGTGCCTCGAGAAGTTCACCCGTATCCCGATGCCACACATATACTTTACCATCTGAAGGTATACAAAACAAGACATGAGCGAGAGTGACACAAAGGCTAGAATTCACTTACCCTCACTCCCACTCACAACAAAATGCTCGTCAACTCCGCCGAAACAACTTCGAATGACATTCTTGCTCTGCCGCTGACCTGTAAATTTCCGCGCCAGCCGAACGGCCTCTAAATCCCACAGCTGCACCTCCTGTATAATATCAGGATAATAACTTCTTTTGTAGACATGCTGAACAAAGATCGACTCACATCTGGTCCATGGCTCACCATGGCATACCGTGAATCACGCGAGATCTTGACACTTGTCACCTCACCGAGTCCTTCTAGTGTGATCGAGCTGACACCACTCAGTCAGAAGTAAATCGACTAGCCGCAGAGTAACTCACGCCTCTGGAATCTTCTCCGGCCACCTCCATACCATGATTCGCTTCTCAAATTTCTGCATGATAGGGGCTGAACCTGAAGCTTGGGGCGGTGCGTTGCCATCGATGTCTTGTTGTGTTTCGTCAAGCGACACCGTGATAGGCGAACGAGATACCCCAACAGCAACAAGGCGCGATCCATCAGGCGTGGTAGAGACATCTGTTATCCGAATTGAAATATCGTCCCATGTATCAACTTGCTTTCCCTGATTATCCTGCGGCCAGGGAAAAAAGGACTAAGTTTATATGATAAGACACACAAGATGCCTCACCCAGACAATAATTCGTGAATCCATCCCAGCAGAGATGAAGCCTGACCCATCCGGAAGCCATTCTAGTGCAGTCACTATGTCTGTATGTGCAACTAGATCCTTGACACAGACGCCAGTCTAACATAGTGACTGTAGCGAGTTCAAAGCGTTTGATTAATGTTACATACCTTTGCCTTCCACATCTTAATAATTTGATCTGCACAAGTTAGAAGCGTCTCATCGTCTGGCGACCATGCGAGACCATTGACGGCTTTTTGGTGATTTCGTAATACCTGCTCCGGTACACAGTCCCGCCCTGCTGAAGGAGTATCTGGCTGTTTGATAAAAAGGCCGGAACATGCATTAGCAGGAACTCAAATGGTGTAATAGATGGGAGTCTGCACACCCCAATTCGCCATATTATGGCCGTCTGGTCAGAGGATGCCGTAGCAAGATAACAGCCGTTATGGCTCCATTGGAGATCCCACACCTCGTCTTCGTGCTCTGCAAGAATGAATGTTGTTACTCCTGGGAAAGCTTCGCGTCCACACGTGTGGTCAGTGTATAGTGAGAACAGCGCCGATGTGTTGTGGTATACACAAGAGTGACGTTGGTACTCGCGTGCCTGCTGAAGGAGAACATCGAAACGACGTGGCGGGATCATCACTGAAGATGGAATGTAGCCTACAAAGAAATAGGGTGATTATCCATACAAAGCAATAAGTTCGTCAAATACTTACGTTGTAGATATAGTAGTAACCGATGTCGAGAAGAACCTCGGGCGCCGTCCCACCGCGCTCCTCGACGTACTTCATCTCCACTGGGAGACATTAATAAACTATACAAACGCGTCAATCGCACTAATATATTTAAGAAGATTGAACGCACCTGGACAGTAGTTGCAATCGTTCAGGGTCAATATTTAGTGGTGCAAGCTCACTACGAAGCACAACAAGTGCGGCATTCAATTCCTGTGCCTCAAGTAATTCGAGATATTTCTGTTGGCTTATCAAGAACTTGGCAGCCTGAATAAGAATAGGTGGAAGATAAGATGGAGGTCGTATCGCAAAGCCAAAGAACACAAACGCACCCTACGATCATCTTCGTCAGGAGCACCTAAGCGTTCCATGGCCTCTTCAGCTTCTTCCCAGCGGCCTTGCATTATCGCTTCTCGGAATGCCGACACAACACTTGATTCAAGCCTATACCCAGACTCGGTTTCAAGAACGTTGGCGGACTCGCTGCACAAGTGTTCAAAAGAATTTAGCTATGTGGACCAAGAGTTGGACTTACGTGTATCCAACGTCGCGTAAACTTTGAATAACAAGCCGGACAAATTCTTCTCGATCGACATGTGAGCCTTCATATAACGCTGTTCCAGGGAGGGTCACTCTGGCAACCTCCCGTGTGCGAGATGTCGAGCGGGAGTGCCCATTTGCCAAAGACACACCATTGGAGTGGCCATTTGAACTAGAAGGACCGACAAACAGTGAAGAGTCCACGAGGTTACCTCGTTCGCGAACAATTTCAGGAAAATCAGGAGAAGGGGTCGGAGAGTGCGATGGTGGTGCGTCAAGAAGCCTCATGCCGGTGGTAGCGTGCGAAATATGAGAGGTGGAAATGGGCGTCGAGAAAAGACTAGAGTGTGTGTGTGATTGTATGGTATCGATACGAGGACGCTTGCGTGCAGGCTCGTTGAGATCGAATTCGGAGGTATTGGTAGGTGGCAAATGTGGCGAGGCTGCGACAGAATTCAGAGAGTGATTAGATGTAAGACTTTGTTCGTCGTCTGAATCTCTCTGTGACCTTGTGCGAGTGGAGGGGACGAGCCTCTGGAAACTCGACTGGGAGTCGTCCAGAGCGGCAGGGGGTTGGGATGGGGGGATTGAGCTTGTGATAGGTTGAGAACAGTCTTGGTGGTGCCCAGCTGGGTGAACCGGTGTATTCGAGTGTGATGGGTACTCAATGGTGGTACATTCGATTCTGCCCAATTATCTTCTGTGGATGATCGCAGTCAAGAGCAACTTGAAAGGCAGCCGCCGCCTTAGGCTTACCCCTTCAATCTAGGAGGTAAGTAGTTATTCTTCCCACGATTACAATTGTATATTCGACATAACACAATGATACTAACACTATGATAACGCTAACTACGCTAACTACTTGCTACGCTCACGTACTTATGTGCACACTCCTTATCTTGAATATCTTAATCCATATAAGTATACCGCGTCGGCTCTTGAAACATCGTGGACAGGCCTGGTCTGTCTGTGAGGCCCAATACACATATTCTTCGATGCACAAAGATTCACTGATATGACAAGTTCCCCATGCGTTCGACGATTACACCAATAGCACGGAGTTCCAATGACGAACGCATTGATGAAGCTGATATCGCTGAGTCGTAGATACAGCTGAGCTGCCTTTTCTTTTTTTCTTTTTCTTTTTGATTAACTAGTGCTGGAATCTTCTTGATTCAACGAGTTAATGGCGACTGGCTCTTGATAGTACTTCACTGGGAGAAAGGAGGATGTGGATCCCTTAGGCACTGAGTGTGGTTGTTGATAAGGGGAGACTTGATGGGCACACTTCCACAAACAACACACCCCATATCGTAAACAATCATGTCGCGAAAGCCTCCCACTAGTTGCTGTCAGCTGATCAATTGACCTGTATGTTCTGAGTCTCGGGCCCTGCTGGTATAACTGCCTACCTTTTATCCCCTCTTGGGCCAGCGGTCCATTAACAAAGTTCAAAGGTAGGGCACAGGAGTCGAAGCATAAGAGCAGTCGGATCAGATACAACATAGCCTTCATTTTCTTTCCAGTCTTTGCTTGCAGTATTATTCAATGTCTGTAGCCCTGAACCTGTACAATGATCAGCGATTCTTCTCCCCAGCCACAGAGCACACATCACTTCGGCCAACACTTTTAGGCTAAATTAACCTCGGACGCCTCCGCACGATACAGCTGGCGTATCATCAGGTAATGGAGCAAGCATATTGACGCAGGTGGTGCAAAAATGTATGTCCAATAATTATCATTCAATACTCCTGATATAGTTTAGCCTGACGCAACGACTGGAGCCTGTGGCATTAGTCTCTGTTTGACTACCTTTACAGAATATGCATTTACATACAATCTAACATGAATTTCGAGGACTTCAGGCCGTGGGATCATAGTAATGGGTTTAACTCCTCATCTCGCTCGTGGCTCAACAATTCACCTGACCCGGTCGATAGCGGTCTGATATCAGAAGGTGTACGAAGCGTTACCTCTCTTCCTTCCTGCTCCCCTAAAGTATTTTTTTTTTGTTCGACTAGAACCTCCTGCGTTTCGCCGTCCGAGGCACGATACGGCAGCAGAAAATACAGTTCCAGGC
>QFEC01005137.1:0-10339 GCA_003316585.1 Gomphus bonarii
AATGTTTGAAAGCCTTGAAAATTGCTAACAACTCTTTATCATGCACATCATAATTGAGCTCCAGACCTGTGAAAGTTTTAGAATGAAAGGCTACTGGATGAATTTCACCTTCAGAGTTTATGGTGGAAAGGATTGCTGCAAGAGTATAATCGGAAGTGTCAGTCTCCACAACCAAAAGTTGGCCCAGTTCCCAATGTGTGAGAATGGGTGCTGAGGTAAAGGCAGCCTTGAGGAAGTCGAAAGACTTTTGACAGTCTTTGGTCCATGCCCAGGATGCACCCTTACAAGTCAGCCAAGTGAGGGGTACAGTGATGTCCAAGTAATTGAAAATAAAACAACAATAAAAGTTTGCAAAGCTGAGGAAGGACTGAATGTCTTTGATTTGTCTCAGCTTGGGCCAATTGCAGATGGTTTTGACTTTATCTTCAGCTATAGTGAGCCTGTCAGTTTGGAGGATGTAACCAAATAATTCATCCAAGTCTTTGTGCCATTCACATTTGCTAGCTTTAGCATATAGCCTATGTTTTCTAAGTCATCATGAGAGTTTGCAGACATGTTCTTGGTGCTGTTCGATAGTGTCAGAATAGATCAATATCTCATCAATATATGTGATCATGCAATGACCTAATAGGTCACCAAGGATGTTGTTCATAAACCTTTGAAAAGCTGCAGGGGCATTGGTCAAACTGAAAGGCATAACCAACCATTTGTATGACCTGTAGTGAGTCTTGAATGGTGTTTTCCACTCATCACCTTCAGCAATTCAGATAAGGTGGTATGCATGCCAAAGGTCAATTTTAGAATGGATTTGAGCCTTGCAAGGAATATCCAGAAGGTCTGAAATGAGTGAGAGTGGGTAGTGATCTTTCTTGGCTACTTTGTTGAGTGCCCAAAAGTTGACATATAGCTGAAGCAAGCTGTCTTTTTTATGGATGCACAGGATTGGTGCACCATGTGAGGATGTAGAGGACCAGATGAAGCCCATATTCAGATGTTCATCTAAAAATATGTGGAGAGCTTCTAGTTCAGAACTTGATAGGGAGTATAGAGGTGGATGAGGCATCTTGATGCCATCTTCCAGGGTGATCTTGAGATTGTAAGGTCAATGTGGTCCTAGTGTCTCAGCTTTTGTTTTGCTGAAGACATCCATGAAATTGTGATACTCTTCCAGGATGTTTTCTAGGTTGACCAAGATGGACAGAGTGGAGGAGACCTTAGCCAACCAAGCCAAGGTAGTGTCAATTACTGAGAGGTTGAGCCCAAAAACTTACAAACCTTCTAGTTTGCAAGCACACATGAACATGGCTTTGTTAACTAGGGCTATATGCAGAGCTTCCAGCTTTTGGGTGGATCCAGACTCAGGTAATGGTGAGGCAGTGGGAGCTAACGAGGCTGAGGCCATCAGGATGTCCATAGATTCCATAGAGGCGGTTCAGAATGTAATACTGCCCAATACCCAGTAAACCAATGGATTGTATCAGGTGAGCCAGTTGTGTCCAAGAACTACCAAAATGGATGTATCTAATGACATGATATAAAATTCTACAGAACGTGTGTGTCCTGAGGGGAATCAGATAGGTATTTCTGTAATTAAGAGTGATTCTGGGGTGTGTGATAGTTTCTACGTAAGGAGTAATGTTTCTGGAGTCTGTCTCAACTTTGATACAATTTTATATGCTATGTGGTGGATGAGTATCTGTCTAGGGGTCTGGGGCAGTCTGCATGGCCCTTTAGCGCCTGTACCAGGAGGTCGGCTCTGGTAACTGTATGGATCGTAAATTCAATAACAAATCTGCTATTGATCCTGTGTGCTCGAAAAACTGTGAGACACTTCTTAAGGTAACCGGTAACTTCTCTGAATATTTTCAGGTCTCGAACGACGAGCCTTCAGTGGGAAATGTGGTATTGATGTAAGCAAAGCACTGGTGAAGACAGGGAGTGATTATTGCTTAGAGGGCAAGAAGAACTAACTTTTTACTATCTACTATGCTAGTTCTTATACAGAGTTGCGATACTAATGATTTGTGAGCGAAGAAAGAAATAAAACTACTTCGGGATAGATGCATTGAGTCCCCATGCTATACGTATCACTGCATCACCTATTTTGCTGTCCATTTCTGATTGGTAGCCTCTGAAAATACTTGAGTCTTCTCTTTGGTATGTATCCTTGTGTTTCCGATCATCCTGCTGATCCCTGAGTGCTTCCATCAGTTCCAATGTAAGTGCCGATGCCCGTGTCTGCATATATGTGCCCCTATCTCTCCTGTTTCAACTCCTAAGTCCTCCGGCCCTTTTCTATATTTGTTCCATGCCTTCTCTCTTTTATCTCCATTGTGACCACAGCCTGATCCCTTCAGGGTTGACCCTGTAAGCCCTTTCTATAATTAAGAGTGGTTTTTGGGGTGGGGATGGTTTCTACATGAAAGGAGATGTATCTAGAGTCTGGTGTAAGTCTAGTATGGTATTGTATGCTATGTGGTGGATGAGTATCTGTCCAGGAGTCCAGGGGTAGTCTGTACGGCTCTTTAGCACCTGTGCCAGGAGATCGGCTCTGGTAACTGTATGAATTGTAAATTCAATAGCAAATCTGCTATCGATCCTGTGTGCTCGAAAAACTGTGAGACACTTCTTAAGGTAACCGGTAACTTTTCTGAATATTTTCAGGTTTGGAACGACGAGCCTTCAGTGGGAAATGCAATATTGATGTAAGCGAAGTGCCAGTGTTGACAAGGAGCGATTATTACTTTTGAGGGCAAGAAGAACTAACTTTTCATTATCTACTATGCTAATTCTTATACAGAGTTACGATACTAGTCATTTGTGAGCAAAGAAAGAAATAAAACTGCATCGGGATAGACACGTCAAGTCCCCGTGCTATACGTATCACTGCATCACCTATTTTGCTGTCCATTTCTGATCGGTAGTCTCTGAAAATACTTGAGTCTTCTCTTTGGTATATATCTTTGTGTTTCCGATCATCCTGCTGATCCCTGAGTGCTTCCATCGGTTCCAATGTAAGTGCCGGCACCCATGTCTGCATATATGTGCCCCTATCTCTCCTGTTTCAACTCCTAAGTCCTCTGGTCCCTTTCCATATTGTTTTCATGCCTTCTCTCTTTTATTTCCATTGTGACCGCAGTCTGATTCTTTCGGGGTTGAATCTGTAAGTCTTTTCTATCCCTTCCATCCCTTAGCCGCCCCAGTGCTTCCCTGCCCCGGGATCAAAGTGTCGTGTCCGCGTGGTATCTAAAACGTTCTGTAAGTGTCATGAATGGAGCTATCTAAGTGATTCTTTTTGGGGATGGTAGTTATGAATGTCTGCTTGGGTTCTGAACGCATATATGTGTGGAAGGAGTCTTTGTTCTCTTTAACTATTTGTTTTATCTATTTTTGTCTTGTGTGATGTATGTAAGATGTGATAGAGGATATTTTATAACATTGAATATTGAGACAATAGATAGAGTAGTGATCCCAATTTGAACTTCTTCTTCCATATATATGTCCTTTCATAAGGGAGCATGAGGAGCGTGTCATAAACGAGTAATGCTATTTGAAGCGGCTAGGCGACAACAATGTCCCACATGAAATTACTCCTGGACTTACTCAGGGAAGCAGTAATGATATAGGTGAGAGTGAAACTGTCCGGATCATAAATTTTCTCAAAAGTGAACAATTTTATGGTCCTTACAGATCTGTTACCTGTTGGATGAAGACTTGATTATTCTCCTGAGAAGACATTCGGCAAGTGAATGCTGAGAGGGACTGGATTGTACATTGGAATGAGGGGTTGATAGATAGAGGCAGAATGTGCAAGCTTTATGGGAGTCATAGTGGGCGAAGGGAAATATGTGTGCACCCAACCGAGATAGTATCTCTGGCAGTATCACTTGCTGATTGATTATATGTAGAAGCAGTTATGATAGAAGTCATATATAAAACAAGATAGCATTACAGCAAACAACAAATCTTCGGCATCATGTATGAGCTCGAATCTCCAACTTAACACCTTACACCTTCTTCAGGAGCACACTATTAGATGAAAGCTAAGTAGGATGCGCTCAACACCATCCATCCTCCTGCAACTCCCTAAGAAGTGGTACATGAGATGGTTTAAGAAGCTTGAACCACTTGTTACCAACAAACCGGTGACGCTCAATTCGTCGCCATAGTCCTATACCTTTGTTCACTGGTCAGTGTTACTCACATCACCTCAAGTAGATCTTCATACATGTATGGAGGAGTCAGCCAGACAACGGTTGAATCAATCAGATGGCACATCAGGATGATTTTCGATGGCAAGATTTTCTAGAAAATATGCTCACAGCTTTGCCGAGAACATACTGTCAGCGAACATTAACACCAATGTTACCAAAATTACATTTTAATACTGAACCTGAAGTCACGCCAAACATTGATAAATTAAACAGTGTCTCATGCATAACGTTATCTCTTAACTTACAAGGAAAAATGTGTGTACTGTATTCAAAAAATTCATGACCACATCATATCATTGCTGGTCAATGGCAGAATACATGAGACAATAGACATGCGATAAACGATATGTATATGTTTGGCTCTCCTGCTCAAATGAGTGTGGTATACGACAGAAATACAATGCAAATTGTCTATCCTTGAGAGTAACAAACTGCAACACCATGACCATCTTCTGTTGATGAAGTGCCATTAGAACATAATGATATCAAGCACTCCTCTGCACATATTGTCTTGCAAAGAAATTCTTTAGGTGTATTAATAGCCAAACGGAGTGAATAATTTATCACAAAGCAGCCTTGTTGCCATTACATAACAGTGGCATGTGAGTTGCAACCTACATCTCAGATCTAGAACTGGAAAACTTGTTGAACTGTCACATCAGGAAGTGAAACCGAGATGTTGAGGGACGTAGAAGAATTTAATGTGATGCGACCTTAGGTGTTAGCAACGAGGATCAAGACTAGCATCTCGGCAGTTTCCCAAGCCTTTGTGACATCACTGAGGCCTAAATCTTATATCAATCAGTGGGAATGACAGTAGGAGTTACCTCAAAAATAGATCTGTAGAGGGATAACAGATGTTTTCTTTTTTGGTACTAGTCCAAGTTTACCATTCATGAAGTCTTTGTGAATATCACGAGTTCATAACTTGTTTTGCAAACTTGACATTAGTGATGGGAGTGGTGAACAGAGATAGATGGTTCATTGTATTCAGATGACAGTGTGTACAGGTAAATACCCAAATAGGAATCTGGGATGGGTGATTTGAACAGATGATAAGGCAGTATGGAGAGTGGAGAAGATAGCATTTATGATGCGGTGCACATTGTGACAAGTTGAGGTGTTGGAAGAAAAGTGAGACCTTGAAGATGAGCTTGGACACCAGAGGCGATAAGGTGGTTTGTGGACCAAACCAAGCTAGGGTATATCATTTGAAGCAGTACCCAGTCTTCCTTGTTATAAAATACAGCCAATAAGTCCTCCAAACATCATCACCTCCCCCTACCCATGCTACCAAAATATTAACTACACCTTTAATCCTTCATCCCCCAGCCTGAAACCTCACAGAATATATTTCAGGGTGCATATAAAGATATTCCACATGGATCATGGTGTATATATCCATCTTTTGGATATATAATCAATTTTCTATTGAATTTCCAATACTTACAGGAGAAATAATTTCCCCCTCTTTTATTTCCAATTCCCTAGTGCCTGTGACTTGCCCCTCACATTTATATTAGTTATTTAGTCACAAGAAAAATTCCCAACACTATCCAAGATCTTAAGAAGGCATTTCTACTCATTTACATCATGACCAAGCTGACATGGGATCAAACTTCTTCCCCTGACCCCTATTTCTATTTCCAAACATTTCAAACATTTCCAATGATACATATTAGTTTACTTGTACAAAGCTACGATGTTTTTATAGTACACAATAAGGAATTCTAGTTCTATCCCTTCACTGAGACAATATCTAGAAATATTGTTTTCTTTTATTCTGCTAGCCTCCCAGTCACAGATATAGCACCAGGATCAGTCCCTTGTCGATATATTGAAGAATAGGAATATTTTCTACCTATTGCTTTGGTTTAGTTGTTAGAACACCCCTAAACCATTTATTTCCCCCTACCTGAAGGTTTGGACCATTTCAAACTCCAATAAGCATGCACAGATTCATGTGTTGTGTGCATTAGTTATTTCACTGAGAACCCTGAATCACAAGTTTTTTCTTTGAAATATATTCACTCAATTATCCATAAATACAACCCAGTAAATCTAATCAGTTTCCCAGCAGACAACAGGTATATAGGTTGCATAGCTCACTAGTAATGGGTCCTAAGTTTTCCTCTTAGGATTTCCCCCTTGCTAGGTGAGGCTCTACTTCTATGTACACAGTTTAATATACTTAGGATTTCCCCCTTGCTAGCTTTAGCCATGTGATCTTGGTAACCTCAGTGATTGCTCCAGGGGTTTCCCTTACAGGGACTCCCAAATGTACCAAGTGGAATCCAATGCCTCTAACTTTGCCACTGGAGCTACCATCTCACAACAGTCAACCAAGGATGGAACATGGTGCCAGGTTGTCTTCTTCTTCAAAAGCATGAGCCTCGTAGAATGGAACTATGAGATCCATGACAAGGAAATGTTGGCCATCATCTGAGCCCTGGAAGAGTGGTGGCACTTTCTAGAATGGACTCAACACAAGTTTGAGATCTGGACAGACCACAAGAACTTAGAGTACTTCCACACCTCAAAGAAGTTAAACCAAAGACAAGCTTGATGGTCTGTAAGGGCAACTCTCTTAGTAATTCTGGAGGTATCTCATGGAGCTAAGCAGAGGAAATCCTAAGTTTATATTACTGCTACCTAGATACAGCATGACCAGGGTTCTCACCTAAGCAGAGGAAATCCTAAGAGGAAAGTCTAAGGATTCTGCTGCTAGGGAGTCTCTCTCTATATATACTCTTTACATAAGTGGTCTGTGGATTCCTTTGTAAGTGCCCATCCAGGGTTACCTGAGCCTACCTCCAGGTACCAAGTCCAAAGCCTGGGTACCTGGCTCTAGGCCATTGTCCTCCATCATAGAGTGTCTAGTTATGGGGCAACAGACATCACGGAGGTGATGGACATTCCAGATGTGACAGATTGACCCTGGATGTGATGGATTGATCAGAGTTTGAATAGTAAATCTCAGAGTTGAACCAGAGATTGAGAAGGGTTGTCCCCTGACATCACCCCCCTTTCTAGAGTGCTGTGTCCTCGTAGCATGTGCTATCAGGGAGTTAAAGGCTACCAACTGAATCCTCTGAGGTGCTCTTGGGTGCAGCTGATAAAACTCCTGTATTTTGGCTGGTACAGCCATGTTCCCCTCCTTCACCCATGTGTTCCCCTCATACCCATAACCCTCCCATTTTACCAGGAAGTAGAGTTGTCCTCACATCAGTTGGCTGTCTAGTACCTTTTCTACCACATAGTGCTCTTCCCCATCTACTAACTCTGGTGGTGGAGGTGGTTCAGACTTCTGACCTGGAATTGGATCTTCTGGGGCTGGGAGGAGTTTGACCACATTAGAGACAGGGTGGAGTTGAGACAAGAAGAGTGGCAGTTTTTGTCTGTATACATGTTTGCCCACCTTATGTTGGATGGTGTAGGGTCTGAGGTACTGGTGGCTCAGTTTCTGTGAGGGCTGGTTTGTCTGGATATCTGAGGCATCTAAGAACACTTTATCTCCAGCCTGGTACTCCAGAGCTGGAGTTTGGTGTTGGTTGTAGTACTGAGCCATGTCATCCTTTGCCTTTGCAAGTGCATACCTGGCTTCCTCCAGTGACTTCTCCACTTGGTCTTTGAACTCATTCACTGTTTCTGTATGTGACTCCAGCTGTGATGGTTCAAAGCCCATTCCTGGGTGTCATCCCATGTCTAGCATAAATGGGGTTTGCTGTGTGGCTGAGTGGACACAGTTGTTGTACTGGAACTCCACTAATAATAGGAGTTCATCCCAGTTGTCCTGATGCTCATTGACAAACACCTGGAGGTACTTCTCCAACTCCTGGTCAACACATTCAGTCTGTCCATCCCCTTGGGGGTGATAGACTGTTGTTGCTGCAAGCTTGATTCCAAGGAGCTGGTAAAGTTCATGTGTAAACTCCAAAATGAACTGAGGTCCATGGTCTGAGACTACCTGTTTTGGAAGTCCATGCAAATTCCACATGTGCATCAGATAGAGCCATGCTACTCCCAGGGCCATGATGGTTGTGTTTGTGGGAAGGAAGTGTGCTCTTTTGCACAGAATCTACCAAATTCATGACTGCATCATGTCCATGAGCTTCTGGGAGTTCCACTATGAAGTCCACACTGATTGTGTCCCACTGGAGTTCAGGGATTGGTAGTGGTTTGAGCTCTCCTACTGGAGGTTGCCTCCAGATTTTTGTCTGAATGCAGGGGTCACATGTCTTCACATACTGCCCCACATATCATGACATTTGTGGCCACCAATAATTCCGGGACACAAGCTCTAGTGTTTTCCACCTTCCTGCATGCCCAGCCACTCATGTGTCATGGTTCTGGGACACAATGCACCTTCATAGGTCAGGGGCATTAGGGATGTAGATTCTCCCTCAGAATTGGAGGAGGCCATCTTGTTTTGCCCACTCCATGGACTGTATGGATTTTGCATGCCCTCTCTGGAGTTCAGTGATGGCTTTGGCTATAAGGTCTTCCAGTCCGGAGGTCTGGAGTTTTGCTCAGATATCCTCAAGGAGATCCCATTCATATCCCACTGCTGTAATCCCTTTGAGAGCTTGAATTGTGAATAGCTCTGGCTGTAGGAGGGTTATATTCTCATTATCCTCTGCTCCTGATCCATGGTCAGGCCTCCTTGAGAGAGCATCTACCTTGCCATACTCTGGCCTGGTTGGTGGTGGAGCATGAAGTCAAAGTAGGACAGGTAGAGGGACCACTAGGCCTGTCTTTGGTTTAGCTTTTTTGAAGTCTGAAAGTATTCCAGGTTTTTGTGGTCTGTCCAGATCTCAAACTGGAGTTGTGTCCCTTCTAAGAAATGCTGCCATTCTTCCAAGGCTCAGATGATGGCTAGCATTTCTTTGTCATTGATCTCATAGTTCCTCTCCATTGTGTTATAAAATATCCAGTTCTACACATTATATACAATGAATAGAAGAAAAGCAAAAAAATAGATAACTAGAAAGAACACAGACTCCCCTACCTAGTATATGCATCCAGAATCCAAGTAGACACTCACACTGACAATCCCCAAAAGAAACTAAGTCAATAGCTTTATTTTTCATAGTTACAGGACATTTTAGACACTATGCGGGCACGGCACTTTGGTCCTGTTGTAAATTGGCAATTATTTTAGACTATATGCATGCATTTCAACACTAAAACCCTCATATCTCCACCATTTTCAATCCTATCACCATGATATTTTTCAGAGAAGTCATGGACCATACAAAGGACATTCATGAATATTTTCATGAATTTAGGACCGTATTTTGGCAGATACCACCCGCACGGCCACGTACCTTAACACCGAGACCTGCACTGCCATCCGGAATTGGCAGAGGTACAATTAACTTGGCAGAAGCACAGTTTGATGCATATTCTATTTCTATATTCCCCTATGACTACATTTTTCCCCCTAACTATTTTCCTATACCAAAAACCCGCGCAGTCACGCATATATCCTACATATGGCCACATTAGGCAACCTTCCTTTTTCACTCCATCTTATTTTCAGCTTACCAATGTTTTCCCATTTCCCTTAAATACTCAAAGTGTATTTACAGTAAAACATAGAATTCCATAGAGAAAAAGTCCCCAGGAATTATCCTCACATCACTAATATTCGAGTTACACTTGAATATCTTGTTATAGATAGAGAAATAAATGATACCATTTTTAGATGGGTACACAAGTAAAACAGCTAAAAAACAGATATAGTTATGAACTAGTACAAAAACAGTAGCTATATGCACGGGAAGTCAAAGATAACTATAATACAAAGCCAACACAAAAAGAATCTCATTCATAGCTATATTCCCCATGATTCTATGACCATTTTACTTGTACGATTGGTACGGGGCTCGGTTCACAGCACTTTAGCACCTCGGCAGCTAAAGGGGCGGAAAGCATGGGATGGAGATAGGAGATGATCAAAGGACATTAGGAACAGCGGACACAGCGGAAATTCATTGGAAATGGTACTGAAATGGAACAGAAGAGATCCGGAGAGGTTTGGGACAAAGGGAAGACCAGAACGGGTGCATACATGTCATCACCAAGGAACGCCGATGGATCTACTAGTCCTACAGCATGCTACT